>CAAKHB010003214.1:75674-86539 GCA_901007665.1 Aeoliscus strigatus | reverse complement strand
TTTTTTATTATTATTATTTATTCCTCACACACACACACACACACACACACACACACACACAGACACACACAGACAAGGGCCTCCTTATTCAACAAACACACAGTCATGGTGCCCGGCAGAGGACCGACACATGGAAAATGTCTTCATACGTCCAACTGAAGAAGGGGACGGGGACGGGGACTCGCTTTCCCCTCCGGCCACTTTTCTGCTGTCACACACACACACACACACACACAATCAGTGTGTGTGTTTTCTTATGCATACAGATGGGCCCGTGTGAAAAGGCCTCTCCCATTCCAGTTTGGTTGTCATGAGTTCGTCCCACTCGCTCTGGGTGTGGTTCGGTTCCCATTTGCCCCCTCAGGCCCATTTTCCATTTTACAAAACGCCAGATTTCCTCAAACGGGAAACAAAGGAACGACGAACACGGCTGATGAGAAAAGTTTAAAAAAATCAGAAGAAAAAGCATTAATTTGCTGTGCTGATGACCGGTGAGGGGTGAGTGATGGCTCTGGTGTCTGAGGAGGGTCATTACCACCCCAGTAATGAACTGAACGTCCCTCCACTGATCAATTAGTCCCAATCACCCCACACATTCACACGTATGCTGCCAGCAGCCCCCCCGCTGAGCTTTTGTCCCTGCTCCTTTCACATGCAACCGGTGTCAACACACACACCCGTCCCTTCCCGTCCCAGGCCGCAGACACTTGTGTCGCCCCCTTTTTTCCCAGCTTCTCTTTCTTCTCTAAACAACACGCCGTTCCTCTACATTTCGATCACTTTTACAAATAATCAGTGACCTGATGGAATCAACATACTGTATTTTATGATTTGTGCGTTTGCGTCGACTCACAATCCCAAGAACAAAACGACAAATTGTTGAATTTGCATTATTTTTTTCCAGTCAGCTCATTAATTTCCTGTTCGTCTCGTTTTACTCTGTCTGACCTAAAAGTAAATATTTGTGCTCGTGTCTGACATGAAACTGAAAATCCCTTTCAGACACCCTGAATGTGAGCGCCGTGGTCACGTGATGGACGTTTGTGACATGAAAGTGTCGGAGGATAAACGTTTATTGGTCCACGTGTGTGAAAGTACGGAGGACAAATGACGACCGTCAACCCCTGATGGCGTCAGATGAATGTCAAACGCTCCGTCGCTGCTGTGAATGACGACCAGCAGAACGTTTGTCACACAACAAAACCTGCTGTGACAGCATTCTGCCTTTCAAAATAAAAGCTATTTGTGTGTGTTGGATTTACACACAGTTCACCTGGTTGATTTCATTTCCAGTCGCAGCTCATGACGTCGTCAGCGCTGTCGAGGACCCAACGAGCCCGTTGACGCCTTCTGAGGGCGTTGGTCCCGACATGTCCTGAGGTGGATCCAAAGGTCAAAGGAGATCGTACGCCGCACAGGTGAAAGTGTCTGCAGCTGGTTGTGGGACATACAACGCCACTATGTAAATGTCAGATTAGCACATACAGAGCTGTTGGTGGAGTACAGGGAGGGGATTCTCACGCCTGACCCCAAATTATAAGTCAGTCAACCCTTTAACATCTCGCATACTTATGAGTACCGTAATTACGTGACTATTATTTGAAGTATGCTAGTGTTACGGTTCGTGTTAAAGGGTGAATCGCATCGATCGGCTGAGTTAAAACAAGACATTCCTGTACCCAGTGACAAATTAAAGGGGCAGACTGTAATTCACTGCACACGCCAGTGACAATAGCGAACATATGAGTGGGAGGGAGCCGTGGCTGTACCACCGAACATGAGCTAATCGAACGTAGCTGCGTCTCTTGACAAAAATCACAAGCGTCGGCTGCAACGAAGGAGAAGATCTCTGGTGAAGAAGGTGGAGGTGTGGTGTGTGTGTGTGTGTGTGTGTGTGTGTGTTGGGGGGGTTAGGAGTTGAAAAAGTGAGTGGGATGACGGAGGAGAGGAGAGGAGAGGAGAGGGAGCAGCAGCGTGAGAGGAGGAGGAGGCTGGCGGAGCAACGGGTGAAGAAGCAACGAGTCGTGTTTGTTCTTCGTGCATCGATGATGCTTCTGTCAGCGTGACTGTGACAGGATCGTCTGGCCTTCACTTCCCACACGGGGGGGGGGGGGGGGGGGGGGGGTGGATGGATGGATGGACAGACAGAGGCAGATGGATGGAGACAGACGACCTACCATCCCACCAGCTCTCCAGCTCCAGTCTTTCCTCTCTCCTCCCTCAGCTCCTTCTCCTCCTTCAGGTCCCCCCATCAGCACCAGGACACGTTCACCGTCCGTGAACACCTGAGCATCCTCAGCACGTGTTGCCTCTCCCCCAGCCGCAGTTTACAGGTAAACACGCCGCGCGGCGTCTCCCCAGCAACGCACTAACGTGACGCTCCGCGACGCGCGAGCCGGGAGCGCGCGGAGGCGACGGCGGCTCGAGCGGCAGCCAGCGACCTGCGCTCCAGAGATGGTCTATTAGCGAGATGATCCGCTCTGGAGCCAAACGACAGGAGTTTGTAGGAACCAGCAGTTTGTACGTACACATGTACAGCACAATAACAATAAACACAGTAGGGAAACATATGTACACACAAAAATATAGAAAGAGAGAAATATGTGTAATACAATAATATACTGTCTTAAACGTGTCACCAACATGTCACCTGAATATTAGTATTTAGTTATCATCTTCAAATTACACTAGTCTGATTAAACTACTCTGTGTTCTCCTCTCATGTCTTCCTGGGTTTCCTCCAGGTACTCCAGTTTCCTTCAAAACACACACACACACACACACACTAAAGAAAAAACATATTGAGACTTTTAACTTGCCCAACAGGTGAGTGTCAAGAGAATAAAAGGTATAAAATGAAATTCCAATACACCCGTGCTACTTTGACCCCTCACCTTCGGGTTATAGTCATTCCGTTCATCTTTCAGATACAGGTCATATTCATACATTCTAGAACTATAATCAACTAATTCAGAAAATGCATAGTTGTGTGTGTGAGATCAAGGAACGCGCGCGTTGTGTGTGTGCGTGTGTGCGTGCGTGTGTCTGTGTGAGTGAACGTGATCGTCCCCTCACATAGACGATCTCTGGCAACAAGTGGGCGTTGAGTTCCTGTCTCCCTCCCTCCCGTCCGTGGGTCAGCGTGGGCGGCCCCGTGTAGCAGGAGGGGGGCGAAACACGACACCCCGCCAGAGGAAAGGGGGGAGGCAGAGGGAGACGGAGTGAGTGAGTGGAAAAAGAAAAAGTGTGAGCCGGAGAAAGAGAAGGAGCAGAGAAAGAAAGAGTTTGCCTCCGCTACTTTTCTTGCTCTCAGACGCGCCGCCGGGGATGGTGATGATGATGATGGTGGTGATGATGATGATGATGATGATGATGGGGGGACACCGGCCACGCGACATCGCTGCAACAAACCGGGTGAGATCGTAGACTCGTCGCATTCCGCCGCCGACCGACGGCACCACGACTCTCCCAAACTTCGAGCTGCGCCATTCAGCCCGGGCTGCCGGATTCTTCCCCTCCTCCCAGAGGCTCCGGGGCAACTTTTCGCAGCAGCAGAAGAAAAAACAACCGGGTCCAAAAAGTTTCGGGGCGAACGTTTGGGCTTTTTTTCCCCGAGAGAGAAGAAAGTCGCCGACGTGCCGAGGGGGTTCGAGGTTCGGGGCAGGTCCTCTGAGAACAACACCGGAGGAAGGAGAGGGGTGTCACGGCTAACTTCGCTAGTGGCTAAAAGAAAAAAAAGCTAGCCAATTAAAGTTACCACTCGACGGGAAAGTGCCCGAAGCAGCGCGCCGAAGACGACCATGAAAACCCCGGCAGATGCGGGTAAGTCCGCGGACACACATGAACTTCTTTTCGGTTGTTGCTGCTGATCCGACGCGAACTAGCCGGAGCGGCTAGCAGCTAGCAGGCTAACTCCCTCCTGCTGCGGGGAAAGTGAACTGAATTATGGCGCTTGAGTGGATCCATCCGACTCCTGTTATTGTTTCACCAGCCCTGGGAATGTTCTCACCGTCGTGTTGCTGTCTGCTGGGGTTACACGGTGGACGTTTGAAAACTTTTTCATTTCCTTGCTGTTTGGAGGGGAGAGTGTGTGTGTGTGTGGGTGTCGGGGGGGGGGGCTGAGTTGTTGCCAACGTGAGCTGATCATGCTGCCGTCAAACATGTCGTCGTCTGTACACATTGTTTGAGCGGATAAGCTGTTAGCAAACTTCACTATTACTAGATAAAAGTCACTTATCAGCAGCCCTGAGTGAAAGCCCCCATCGAATGTCCACTTTAGTTGATAAGTCGGTTGTGGTCAGGAGTTCTTCCTGATATGATTGCTGCTGCCAGATGCTCCACATGAAGTAGGAAACGCCTTTTCTCACTTGTGGTGGTAAAGTGAGCTGTTTGATTCCCTCTGGGGCTCCTGTTGCATGGATTGATTTACAAAGCTGTGAAAGGAATTGGAGAGGATTTCTTTCAAATGTTTATCTCATGTGTCCTTACAAATTCCATCTCTAGCAAATGGTTAATCATCACCTCGGGCCAGGTGTAAAACAGACACAGACATTATCAGTTAAGTTGGTGAAAAAGTGAAAGCCTAATGAAAATGAAATGATTGTGACACCCCCCCCCCCAGGGTTTAGAGGTGCCCCATCATCTCCTGGGCTGTATTTTGTCTCTGTCTGTCCCTGCAGAGCTAAGGACTCGGACATATCACGCGTTCAGCCGCTCGTCTCATCTTTCAGGCATGAACAGTGACTGCGTGAGGTATTTGATGAAGGGACACCCCGAATTGTACTCACGTTGCGCAGTGCGCAGCACAAACCTTTTGTCTGTTTCCAGCAGTGATGGAACTTTCTGACTGCTTTATATTTCTATATTTGGGTCAAGCTCCACTTTCCTCCGATCAGGAAGTCAGCAGTCTGGCCCCAGCAACTTCAATTTTCCACTTGTGTTACTCCTTATATCAACAACGCGCCACAGGTGAAACGTCACAGCTGTAGACTGCCGGGGCCAGCACGCTTTGTCACAGTGTGTGTGTGTGTGTGTGTGTGTGTGTGTTTTAGCAGAGTGAAAGGAGCCATACATGAGCAATTAGCTGGTGTTACGCCTGGTCAGGGCAGGGCGGCTTTTAATGACTGTCAGTGTATTTATGTGTTTGTGACGCGCGCGCGCGCGCGTGTGTGTGTGTGTGTGTGCGTGCGTGCGTGCCCATATGTCTGTGGCTCTACCTGACATTGATGTGGTCACAGCTAAGTGACTGTTTGACTTTTACTAACCGAATTGCCCCGAGGAGGACCATTTGGTTTTGGGCAGTTGACTCCACTTACTGTAATTACAGGAAGAACAACTAGACGTCGTTACGCTGATGCAAGAAGGTTTAACAGCGCTGGTTAGACCAACGCTAATGAACTAGGGACTAATTTTGTTTCCTTTGGGAAGGGGACTGTTGTGTTACAGTCTCTCCACCGCTCTGAATTATGGTCTTGGCACCGGCAGCTTCTCAATTACAGAACAAGTCGAGGCCTCGTCGTCGGTCGCGGGGAAAGTTTGAGAAGTTTCTGGCGACGGCCGATCGGTGGTGTTTGTTCAGTCTGTGTGTTGATCACCCTCTCCAGCGCGGATTATTCTCCAAACATTTAATAAATCTGTTTAGACTTGAGTCAGCTTCAGGGTGCACATGTGTAATCAGTGTTTTCTGTGATCGGAACAACTATTATCTGGGTTGAGGCAGGTCTTTTGTTTTTTGTTACTAGTTCTGACACTAAAAGATGCTGGTTCCAAACCAGTTTCCAGCCTGGACTGCAGTGTGTGTGTGTGTGTGTGTGTGTGTCGTTTGTTGGTATGCGAACATCCAAACAGACATTAAACACACCCCATGAATTTATGTCACGATATTTAGAGTTGAGTATAATAAACACACATTTTCTTTCTGTGTCTCTGATTAATGATTGAAAAGTTCAAACAGTTGTGGGTCACACCGGGCACCGGTTAAATCTCTTTACTGTTTCATGATAAATAAATTGTCTGTTGGGGGAGAATGGTACAAGCCATCATGTGGTTGTGTGAGTGATTAGATCAACACAAGCGATGACCTGATCACATCCCCCACTATTACTGAGTGAAGTCTGTGCAAGAACCCTCTGGAAAAACCGACGGTGGCTTGACGTCAGCCCTTTTTTGGCACGTTGTCAAGTGGCGCAGCAGGTCAGCGTCGCTCTGATCATCTGTGGATGCTGTGGCAGGCCTCTTTTCCTGGAAGTGTGTATGTACAGTGGCTTCGGTGACCCATACACAGCTCAGAGAATAGACAACAGGCCGCGCTAGCGGGGACATGCTGGCCAAACAAACAGCAGGGCCTCTCGCTCAGGAAGCTCCGCGCTCGATTGTTCACTGACACCTATGCCTGGAGCTTTTTGCACTTTTCCAAAAAAAAAACCCAAAAAATCCTTAAACGTGGTCCAGTGCTATCAACAAGGCCACGCTGTTTTTTTTTCGCCACTTGAGGATAGAAGTGTCACATAAAGCCAGGTTGTCTTCGTCTGTCTGTTTGGTCTCATCAGTTTCCTGTTTTGGACGTGTGAACTGATTCAGCCTCATTTATCTTCTCATGGAGGCTTTAAACAGTTTGAACTTGTTAACGTGGCCTGGGGGTCGTACATGGAGGTGAACAGGCAGGAATAGAAGAGGCCTGTTTGGGAGCATGCTTCTTCCAAATAGAACGCTTTAATACCTCAGCCTTCCTTTACTGTTGTTCAAAATCGTAATAAAAGATTGAGTAGAAACGTGTGCCTTTCGACCGTGACATTGAAAGCCAGAGGATTTTATGGACATTTCCGCATTTCACCAAAACTATAAAAACACCAGCATGTGGAAACATGACCAGATGTTTGAAACGGAGAAAAGGTGTCCCCCTTTGTTCCAGTTCCAGGTCTGCTGATTGCCGGTATGTATTGAGGATGACGGTGGACCCCCAGCGGGGCAGATGAGACGACAGCAGGTCGAGTGGAACCAGCCGTTTGCTTGACTGAGCAGAGGCAGAAATCTGTGAATCACCTGACAGGATGCTGTGTTTCCAGCAGCTGCGTTTTAGGGTCTCTCACACACACACACACACACACACACACACACACACACACACTCATGAAAGCACAAACTCGCTGTCTCAATACCACATTGGAGAACCTCACTGTGATGTCTTTGTGACTTAAGAACTAATAGAATGAATCAAATAAACACTGTAAAAAGTGATGACGGCGTCAAAACCTCATTTTGTAAAGTTTGTGAACGACACTGCGTGTGAGAGAGGCAGCTGTGGTGAAGATGGGCCCGCGCCTGCGGCTGTTTGGGCTAGAGTCATCCTCACCGGCGGCGGTACGGCAGCTTTGCTTTGTGTTATGACTGTCGTCACTGGTTCGTGGAGAAGGAGACGAGAAGGCAGGACCGAGCCGAGACTCGAATCAGTCTGCTGAGCTTACAGACCGGAGCAGCTCCGGTACGAAGACGGGGTGCGATGGAGCTGCTGTCGGTGTGAAATCAACAACAAAACCTGCTGGTTTTAGCAAACAGGACACAGTCTGCGTGTCGTCAAAAGATCCCCGCAGCGAAACATTCACTGTAGCATTATTTGGCAGCGCAGCGTGTGTGGAAAGTCTGTTAATTCAGACACCAGCGATTTAAAATAAATTAAAGCCATTTTCTCCAAACTGGCCACCTATAGAGCAGGCGGAGAAAACTGCTGCCAACAGGTCGCAGAGAGAAAAACAGCACACGTTGGTTTTTGTGGGTGTTTGGACGGCGTTGATCCAAGCCAGACTTTTCCTGCCCGTACATGTGTCGGTGTTGCACCTGCATTTTGAGCCCACACGGCTCGATCGAAGGTGAAATAAGCGGCTCTCAGAAATGCAAAGCAAATATTAAAATCCCTTCCATGGTAAACATTTGGACCTGGGGTGTTGCTTTCTCACAAATATGATCATAGGTACTTTTCTGAATACAAATTTTTATACACATTGGAAAATATCCAACAGGGAAGGAATACTACCCCCCAACCCACTCCCCCAGAAAAGGAAAGTCAAACCAAGAGTCTGAGGACACATTCAAGTGTGTGAATGTCCCTGACTCCTGTGTGGTCCGAGCGCTGGATTCGGCTGTCGGGTCGGTCCATTTGGACCCACCTGTATGAAATGACGGGCAGACAGATTTCACCAGCACCGTTTGAATCACAGCAGTTGTTGGTTCATGCTGACGTGTGGAAACTTTTATTTGAATGGTTGGTTTGAATTCAGTTGATCAGAGACCCTGAAACTCGAATGACTTGTGAAACTTGTACTGATGTTTTTCCTCGTCACCATCGAACCCGTGTGTGTTCATGATGTGGCATTCAGTCTATTTGTCATCTAGCCATCATTCTGGTTTGTCTCCTGTGTCTGTCGTAACTTGTCCCAGGACCCTGCGCTCCTGTGTGTGTGTGTGTGTGTGTCAAACCTGAACTGCATTCACGTTGTGTTAACCAGAACCTCAGAGAACTACGTCCGTTTGGGCGACTCTCTCACTCCCTGAACACCAGGTACATGAAGGAGGAGGAGGGTCCCTCAGCTGGAGATATTAGATGTGTTCATCAAACACCAACCACCCACGTGACCCAGGTCGATCTGTGTTCGGTCCCGTTGAGCAAAACTTATAAATTTCATACAACAATTTATTGATCGTCAAAGTAGTTTCCCTCTTGATCGGCGACTTCTTTAATCGCTCAACGTGTGAACGGTCCGGAACCGGCAGCAATGAGAAAGAAGTACTGGAATAAAAGAGACGACAGGTCGGAGCTTGTCTCACTGGCTTCAAAGGTTTCACCATAAATTCTATTAGATAAGGCTGGCACCATTGATCTGCACCATCAAAAGGCCATAAAACTAAGATTGTACCCCTCCTCTGCAGTTTCTTCATCACCACCAATCAAACTCTGCTGTGACTGTGATAATGATATTAAACCTTATTGTGATAGCACTTTTCATACAACAAGAGATTAAAGACCATTAAACCGCAGAATACCATTCAATGCAACAACTATAGATGAAAAGAGAATAATAATGAAAACGCAATATTGAAAAAAGCATTAAAAGTTACTGTGGTGAGTAGTAAACTTCAAATTGGCAAGTGTCAAGTGTCTTGTCCTTTCCTCCCTGAGTGACACAGTGAACAAACTCTCTGACACCAGTAATCAGAGAAAGCCCAATCATTAACTAGCAGCATCACTTTATAGGCTAAATTTATCCAGTTGACAGCAACTGATCTTTGCCCGGATCTGGTGCTGCTACATCGTTTGAAACATCCGCTCGCTCTGTCTCTCACACACACACACGCGATGTACACACATTATTAGGGGGCCAGGACCCCCCACATGCCATTAAAACGGCTGATGTCTGTGTTGCATTAACACACACACACACACACAGACTCCTTTAATATTTTGCTGCAGCTAGCGGGTGTGCTCATTTAGGCTGCCATCTCCCTGCGGTGACGCCGTCGTGCCTCTGTCTCTAATATTTTTACACAGGCAGAGAGTCAGTCAGTCTAGAGACGGGAAGATCCAGCTTTAATGCTGCAGACTGGGGAATTAAGACTGCGGTGACTCTGCCAAGAAGGAAAGGCTGAGTAACGCACCCAGGCATCACACTTGTAGAAAGTCCCCTCGCCGACTGTTTTGTATTTAAATCGTTTTTATTTTTTTACGAACATCCAGAGTCTCCCTTGCTCTAATTGTGGTGTGAGCTACAAGTGGTAGATCAACAGCGCCATGAGCCGAGTGGCAGGTTCGAACCACAGCTCTCTGGCAGAAAATGTTATTGAGGAGAAAAGTAAGTAGTAGTTGTTCGTGTTTTACGATAACAACCAGTGGAAGTGAAGACTTTGAGGTCGTCGGTGATTGGCTGGTGTTCAGGAGCCTCATGGAGGAGAGAGTGATACTGTTTCTTCTCCGAATGAAGACGTCTCTTCTCTTTTGATTTGATTTTAAATCAGGCTCAGACTTGTCTAGCCTGTCACAAAGGTCAGGGGTGGGCGTTGGTATCGATCGATGCCGATTCCCGACCGAAAGGATTGATGAAACGAGTCTTGGGGACTGTGGAGAGAGAATACCTAAAGCAGCTGGATCCACCTTTAGTGAATATTTCACTGCAGTCTCTGACAGGTCCCTGGACAATCAGTCGAACTTTGCACCAACAAGTGGTTTTTATATTGTGTGTGACCTTTGGCTTTATTTTTTTTTTTTTGGTATTATATAGTTCCACTTCGGCAAATCCCACCATCCTCCGAGCGGACAGCCGACAACATTCCTTCAGACTCTACTTTCCTGAGTGTTTGTTCTCTTTGGTTTATGAGCATGTGGACACCTGCGGCCGTGTTCCACCACAAAGAAGCAATTGAGAGACCAAAATGTTGGGTTTTTTTAATTTATGACTGACAAATAAACTTGTCAGGATGTGTGTGAGTGTATTCTCACGGCCTTGCGTGTCACGAAAGTTTATTCAGAAAGAAAAACATGGGACTGACGTGCAGATTCCTTGGAATCCAGGTGATAATCTGCTTGCTCTCGCCTCTGGTCATAAAGCTCAGTTTGTGGTTACTCTGCTGGTTTTAATTTGAGTTTCATGAGTCATGCTTTCGAGTATTTGGATATAATTGTCGTTGGTTTCGAGTGGAAAGTTGAAGCTCGACTTTGGTTGATGCCTCTTTCTTTTTATCACAGTCAGATCGGTGAACGGAACCTCCAGCGTTGTTGAGCTGGTTGTCCTTCTAGTTGTAATCAACAGTGGAGCCACTTTGTCTGCGTGGAAAGATGCTGAAAGGAAAGTGGCATTATGGGAAACGGGGGGGGGTGT
>CAAKHB010003214.1:60230-75654 GCA_901007665.1 Aeoliscus strigatus | reverse complement strand
GGGGGGGGGGTGTTGCAGGGGGGGTCAGGGGTGAAAGGAGGAGCTGAAATTTGATTGGCAGGAAACACAAGAATGAGTCACTCATCCAGCTCCATGGATGTGGAGCCACTGGCTTAGTGTGTGTGTGTGTGTGTGCATATGGTTGCGGTTGTGTGCTGACATGGTTCATTCGACCAACTGAGTTTGTGTTGTGTTGAGTTTGTCTGAGTGTGTGAGCGCGCGCGTTGGAGGAAAATGAAAGTAGTCACCGACCACCAAACCACAACACAGGAGCCCGATTTCAATGCAGATATTTGCCGTCTGTCCCGCTCCCCTCAGTAGCGCCACAACGCAAATATAAATTGGCTCCACGTGTGTGTTATTTGTGCATAGTCACAGTCTGGAAAGGTAAAATCGATAACCATCTCCTAAGTAATGTATCTCTGCAGTTGGATTACGGTGTTTCTGGTTAAAGGTCATCGTGTTCCTTCTGTCTGCCTGTTTGTTTGTTTTTTTGGTGTTTTTTGGCATTAATCAGTCAAGCAGCTGCCTGATTGGCACACGGGCCAGTTTGTTGATTCCACTGAGCAGCACATCAGACGGACGTATTCCCTGCAGAAGGAACACCATTCATTGGCACAAACGACGTGTGTCTTCAGCCCAACAACCTGCGACCACTTATCCGCCTCTTGTCCCCAGTGGAGAGAAGACGTTCATCCTTGGGCTTACTAGTCCTCTGATGTGCTCATGGTCCGTTAATATTCCATTGAAAATCAATACGTGCTGCTGTATGTTGCTATTGAGGCCGGCCGCCAGAAATAAATCAGTACACTGGGAACACTGACTCTCCAACTGGCGTGTTCCTCTTTTGAACCAAACACAACTGGCATGTTATTGGACCTAAATGAAGCAATTTGCAGACTTTGCAAACGTCGACTGCGGCTTGACGGCGGCACGGCACCACTGGGGCTAAAGGTCGCTCAGCTGTAAAAGTGTCTGTCCTCGTTTGTAAAAGGCTTGTCAGGTGTCAGAGCGACAAGAACGTCACAGGTTCATCATTTACCCACAAGTTGGAGGCGACGGAAACAACACCATCACCGTGGATCGTCACCAGAAGCCTGTTTATTCCATCTGTGTGTCAATGCGGCTAAAGTTAGTCATCCCCCCTACCTTTTCTCTATGTGTGTCACATTTCATGCACGTGCATGCACACAAATGTTCACAACTTCCAAAATTCACTTCCCTGACTTGAGGAAGTGAGCTGGAGCGCTCCGGTCAGGTAGCCAGGAGCTCATTACTGCTGGATGCTTTACAGGGTTGACATTTTCTGGAAGGAAAAAAGGCGTGATCAGACTTGTTTCAAAGCTTCACGTGCGTGTTCCTCCTTTCTGGGAACAACCTGAACTCCGCTCACGGGTTTCCAGCCTTGGCATCTCCTCAGCAGACACTGCAGATTAGGAGACAAAAGTTTGAGCGCTGACATCATCAGTGATGTGATTGTTGAGGATTTTGTCTCCCACTAAAACAACAATGCTAAACGTTTCCTTTTAGCATGGCCTGCGTCCTGTTCAGAGCCTTTTTATGTTCCAACTGGGCTCCGTTTAAATTATATGTCTGAATGAAATATGGGGTGCATACATGAAATGACATTCCTGACTTAAAAGGCCCCAGGAGTTTTCCCTACACACTCACACACACACGGCCCTGGCTGCCCCCAGTGTGGAGCGAAGTTGTCCTGGATGCGACAGGTTTCAGTCTGGCAGTGTTCAGGCGGCAGCCATGTCACCGTTGAGCTGCAGCGGGGCTGTTTCACACTCGTGCACTCGGTGCAGGCAGCAGACCCGTTAGCTTTCCTCTACTGGATGTGTTTTCAACAGACATCAGACGTGCAGCTGTCGTCCAGAGTGGCTGGTCGTGTCATTGGGATCTGTCAGAAGAAGCTCAGACCAGTTCAGGTCTGTCAAAGGTTTTCTATCGTCTGGACCTCTGGTCTCCATAGAGACAAGTTCATGTGAATCAGTCGTATTTTGTCATTTGGACCTGTGGACATCATGAACAGCGTTTTGGAGTCTGATGTCCTGGTGTCATTTTTGACACCAGGTCCTAGAGTGAATCAATGTGACCTGACAGCGTTTCTACGTGTCCAACCTAGACAATGACGTCAAGACTTTGCTTTAGCCTCATGCTAACTGGCTAACAACAACAACAATGGTGTCTGACTGTGTTGAACGTGATGTGTCTGTCCGTCTCCTTCTGGTTCCGTTCATCATCTCCTTCCTGTGTTTGTTTCCATCTCCTGCTCCGTGTCTTCTTCTCTGTGATGGTGTGTTTCTGTGTCAGCGTTACATCTCCACCTACAGGCCTGGCGGATGTACTCCAGCTGATTCACTGGATTTTTGTGGATGCACACATTTCTGGAGGCGATTCCGTGTGGATGGAAAACGTTTTTAAAACTATTCCGGTTCCGTCAGTGTGGGCATGACCTGACTGCGTCCTTCTCGTCAACATTCATTGACAGCTCTCGGTCCATGTGGCCAGCTCTCACAGTAAATCTGTCATTATTCCAAATGATCCAACAAACTCTCGTGGCAGCAGAGTGGTCGACTTGGTTCGTTGTTGGACTCTATCCAGACATGTTTGATCAGCAGCATCGTTATGCAGTTGGAGTCATTAGTTGTCGTGGTGAGAAGTCCTTTTTCTGTTTACTAACGTTGACATTCTGTCAATGCAGCAGTGTGTTGTGTCATATTAATGACTCCTTTGAAGGATGGGGATCTGTTTCGACAACGTCTCCCCGGTCTGTCTCTGCGTTACGTAACGGAGGGGTCATGTGAGAGACGCTACGTCCTCTGTTCCTTTTGATCTCTGCGGGATCTCTGTTTCTTCCTCCTCTTCTGCTCCAGCGTTCCACCTGATTTCCTCCCCGTCTGGTCCGTCTCCCCTCCCTTTTCTCAAAGCCTCTGTCTCCATGGATGTAAACCCTATCCTTTAAAGGATAATGACCAGATCAGCTCAGTCTAAATGGTAGTTTAGGGGATCGGGCCTCCTCAGGAAGGCGGCGCTCCCATTCTGTGCAGGTATCTAATTAAACAAACCTGACAGACGGGGCCCATCATCTCCGTCCTGTCGGTCGTATATCAGAATTCAGCAGAAAACAGGAGTGAATTGTTCTGAGGCCTTCCTCCAGCAGGATGTCAATTTGCGCGTTTTCCTGCACAATTGGACTCACTGCACTTTTTAAACACACAGTGGGGGATTCCCCATTTGTTTCCTGCCTTTCTCTCCAGCCGCCCTCCCTCCCTGATACCCCCCCTCCACATTTCAGCACCTTTAGCCCGCCGTGTTACCTCTCTGCATCAACCTTGTTGCCCCTGAATCGTTACCCTGCAGACACACACCGACCTTTCCAACGGCTAAATATAGACTCCCCAAAGAAAAGCAGGAAGGGAGGGAAAAAATTGATAGGGGGGCGGAGGGGTAGATGGATGGAATGGAGGGAACAGCATGTTAAAGAAACGGAGGCCTTTTGTGTTTGGTCTCAGTGGCTACAGGCACCTTGGACAATCAGCTACTGGACGACTGACGTCAGAGTCCTGCATGTGAACGGACGTTTCTTTAGGAATGATAACGCAGGTAGTTTAGGACACCAACAGACAATTTGATTGTTTTCTACCACTTCTATATATAGAACCCATCGGGACGTGGAATGCTGACAATCAGACAGTTTTCCTCTGGAGTGGAGCGAGCCAGATCTGTGTTTCCTTTAGCTTTCTCTGACTTGGAGCTCCGCGTCCAGTCCATAAACTCATTCAGTGGAGCTGTAAAACAAGCAGTATAATGCAGAATTACATGGCAGTTCCTTTGTTATTGCCGCAAAAGTTTTATATGATGTTTTTGCTGTGAAACCCAAAGTACCAAACTATGAAGATCACTGTTGTTTGCAACTGCAGAAACCTCCTAGAAGGAAACAGGAGGGACTCAAGGGTTCGTTCACAATAATTTGCTTTAGGTGCTAACGTGTCGTAAAAATTCCATCTGAGCCTCACGACATGACCAAACATTGTTTGTCACTTGTCACATGACGTTCTCTGACTGTTGCTATTCTCATTTACATTTTCCAGCATCTGTAACAGATGCACCCTCAGTCTTCCCGTCTCCCCCCCAGCCGTTCTCGCCATCGACATGCTGCTGTGCTGCTCAATCAGTTCAATAGAAATAACCCTGTTTGTGTGTGAATGAATGGACCTTGTCGGTCTTGTCAAACGTGAATTGATGGAACATTTGTGACCACGCACCAATCCAAAATCCATCATTTTTCAGGAGAGAACATTGTGTCTCTTCACGTTGGAAGCGAGGTGACAGCGCTGTCTGAGTGCTCTCCTCCGGTCAGCCAGCCTTGTCCACATCAAACCCTCACACTGGATCGGCGCCCAAACTCTTTTGGCAAGTTTCTGTAGTTGAATCATATTTTGTCGTGAGTCGTGTAATTTATTTTTAGAGCAGAAATGCTTTTGTTGCTAGGATACCGTCTTAGGAGAGGCAGAGCGAGCGAGCGAGGGAGGGACGGAATGAAAGAAGAAGAGAAAAGAAGAGGTGGCAGTGGTGTTGAGGGGGAGAAAGGCGGAATCTGTGAAAGCTGAACGACAGAATGAACCAGCGATGAGTCAGCAGGGACATCTGCAGCGTGTACATGCAGTGGGCATGGTTACTATTCCTGCCTCCTCCTTTGTCTGTGTGTTGTGTGCACCCACGCCTGAACCCACTTACCTCTCCCACTAACCTGCGTGCCCGTCTGTGCGTGTGTGCGTGTGATATATTCGCTTGCCCACTCTCTCTCTCTCTCGCACCAACCTGCTGTGTTGTGTGCATCAGTTTCACCCGTGCACGTGTGTAGTTCTCCCCCCAGCAGAGAACCCCATTTACTGCCATAGTTTCCTCTGAACCCCACCACCACCTCGACAATACACTTATTGTTTAGTGTGTGAATCATATCCTCGTACGCCATGCCTGTTAGCCGCTCTCACAGCCAGCGTGTCTGAGTTTCAGATGTCTGAGCACTGGGGGGGTGGGGGGTCCAATAGCAACGTGCTGCTTATTAGTCATCAAGAGCACGTCTGTTTTGGAGGATATTCTTCTTTCATAAGATTGTTTGTGTCAGGATCTGTCGCTTTCAGAAGGAAAACAAACAGCTGTGTGATGAGAATTGTGGTAGGGAGGGAGTTGTGTAGAACTCTATATATATGTGTGTGTGTTCTATTTACATTTTTGTCTAGCTTCTTTTCACAATTGGACGTACAGTTGAGACGACAGCTCAGTATCCATTCATTGAAAAACACACTCTCTCAATGAGCACCAAGTTAACAATTGGAAGAAAAGTGGATGAGAGGAACAAAGTCAAAAACTATAAATATAAAGAATAATCTAAGAATATAAAGATAAAAATCGGGAATTAGGAACTGATATATTAAGAGATTTCAAAAATGCAAATAGAGTGTTATTCATTTTTTTAAGAATAAAAACCATACTACAGCGCCCCACTAGTTCTCGCACACACTTGGCGTCGAGAACAAGTGAAAATGTGGCGGCGTGAAGCTGTTAAATCTGCCCTGAAGCAGCAGCGTGGATTCCAGTTACTCAAGTGGCATGTGCCTCCATTATTTAGACAAACACGGTGGGGAGCCTGCAGTAATGTCATATGCAAAGTTCCGTTCACTGTTTAACAGTTTTATTGTACGGGCACCCCCCCACCACCACCACCACCAAAGGATCAGTTTGTGTGGTAGTTCGTAAGTGAGTCTTCTGTTATTATACAACTGCCACGTCAGCTCTACACGTGACCGTGGACTTTGGTGTCCGACCTGGTGAACTCAAACTCCATTTACACCTGCTCATAAAATGTGCTGAGCATCTGTAAGAGACATGTTGGGACGCTGGGACCGGTCGGTTTGAGCAGGAGCACTGGACATCAGCACAGTCATCTGTTTGTCTTTGTTTTTAGGAGAAAGCAACAAACCTGTGAGAAGCATGTCGTGACTCACTGGGCTCCAAAAAAATTCCTCTTAACACCAGTCTCCCTTCTAAGTGCAGAGGAGCTGTGTGTGTGTTTGCAGTTGACGTTTCCCAGCTTATTCATAGACGAGTGGAATGGCAGGAGGTTGGCGTTGTCTGTAGATGGAAAAGTCCTCATTGGTTTAATGGCCACGTGGGCACCCTGTCCAAATACCACTGACTTTACTGGAACGCTGCTGCCAGGTGTGTGTTGGTTCTTAGACCCTTTTTTTTTTTTTACAACTGTACGTTTTTGCTCTCATCCACATGTACGGTGGTCGGTGTTCCCCGATCCGATCCGCCGCTTCGTACATACGATCGTCTCCGTGTGCGATAGCCTTGAGCGTACCGCTGTCGACGGGCCGCTATCACTCCGGTGTAGATACGGCGAGCTGTGGAGTGTGGGAAACTGATTGTAACCTGGGTATTAAAGGATGTGTGTTTCTTACATAAACACGTCTGCGCACACACATCATATTGCGCATTGTTCCATTGCACCCATATGTTTCCCACCCTGAGCTTTCTTAGCCCGATTGCCAGCACACAGCTGCTGGTAATGAGCTGCATATGTGTCACAGTGCTGTTCAGCCCTTGGGCCCGGCCGGCCTTGTGTCGACGAGCTGTTGAGTCTTTTACTGCCACCCACTGCGTGGAAACACAAAGCCGATACTTTCAACCATCCCACTGGGTAACAGCGTGTGTTTTTCTGTGCGTTCTGATAGCGGTTGTATAAAACAACTTATATTTTGTCTGCACGCACGTCAAGGCCTGTTCATTTGTTTTAGCCGGGCTGATCCGCCGTCTTTGATGGAGATTGCCGTGGAGTTTTGATATGACTGTGGTCTGTGGGAAGAAATGTAGCCGCTCTGCTCATCACAAGCTTTTCTGGAGGCACCAAAGCCACAGACAGAAATGTGTTTCTGATTTCTTCTCACAGAGCTCTCTCAAAGCTCCATCCTTCATTCTGCGACGTCCAATAATCTCAAGTCTTGTATCCCTCCACACATTCACTGCGCTGCTAATCCACTGCGGTTCTTCTTCTTCTCTTCTCATGTAGCTAGTGTCTAAACCACCTTTGTTTTAAATTTGAACGATCCCCCACATTTTATTGGTGTTTTCTTAGAGGGTCCAGCACGGCTCCGGGAGCAGGCTGCTTTCGTTTCATAATCAGAGATGACAGAAAACAAAACATGCACTTTAATTCCACTCGCTGTGTTCATTGACTCTTGATTCTCCTCGCTCTCCCCAGGGTTCGCCTTCCCTGAGTGGGCCTACAAACCGGAGTCGAGCCCGGGCTCCAGGCAGATCCAGCTCTGGCACTTCATCCTGGAGCTGCTGAGGAAAGAGGAGTACCACGATGTCATCGCGTGGCAGGGAGACTACGGAGAGTTTGTCATCAAGGACCCAGACGAGGTGGCCCGCTTGTGGGGGGCCAGGAAGTGTAAGCCGCAGATGAACTACGATAAGCTCAGTAGAGCGCTCAGGTGAGACAGAGAGCAGACATCTGTTGTAGCACACACCGTCAAAAATGGCCATGTTCTATTATTGTTTTCAGCAGCTATCACACTGTTTTGAGAACCAGTCACATGATTTAAATCTGCACAAATACAGTTTTCTGGTCTGCAGTTGGTTTTAGGTCCATTGGATGATTAAACTAAAACAATGAGGTTGTTAGCTGCATGGACATTTTGTTGAATTTCAGTTGAAAATTTGGGATGAAGTCTGAAACTACAGAATTTAGTTTGGTCTCTCAAATCCTTTTTTTTTTAATTATTTTGTATTTCCTTTTTTTAATAAATCATGTTTTGACAAAACACAACAAATATCCCAATGTATTTGATCATGATATCACATTATTAGGATAAAATACCGTGACAGGTGAAGTCTAAAATGGTGTGGTGGCGACTCACACCTCCACGTGTTATTGTGGATGTAGATGGTAAGCGCTGTTTCGTCTTCAGGGAAACCAACCGTTCCTCAGCTCCTGCTCCGTATCGCTCTGTTAACGCTGCTCACATGGACCGCAGAGACGTGCTCACCGTTTATCAGAGCCAGGCTCCGATACACCTCGTTTAAACCCACACCAGGAGCAGGGCTACACAGCCGGGCCGGAGGACGCTTGACGACATATTAACACCGTCGACAAACACTGGCCTTCCCTGTGCGGTTGCTTTGGTGTTAAAAGAATTATCTGTGCTATGAAAGGTCAGTCTAGACAGAAGCTAATATTTACCACCTAGGAGAAGTTGTCTGAGAAAAATGGACAGAAATACACAATTCCAAGGCAATTCCATAAACACAGAGGCTGAAAAAACAAATCGTAGCTTCTCAAAAGAACCGCCAGTGTTTGTTTAGTTGAGTTTTCTGTTGATTTTTCACTTAATTTTTCATTTAAAAACAAAACGAACCCCCCCCACCCCGGCTCAGGTCTGAGTTTGAGCTCAATTACACGGCTGTGGATTGTGTAACAAACAAGCAGCGGCGGTGAATCGTGCATCTGTGCGGCGTGCTCCAGCTCCTGGGTGACAGCCGATTTAGAAACACAACTTCACCCTCCGCACAGCACATGTGGGATGCTGCAGTTTTATTTAGCTGCCAGTCTGTTCCCTCATCACGGACACACACACACACACACAGCTTGTCATCATCGTCGCCTCCTGGGTTGTAGGTTGGTGTTTGCCATAGTTTGCCATGGCGATGACTAGTTACACTGTCTCGTCACACACATACACTTAACACCTTGTTATATGTCAGCCCTCCTCCAGCCCATCTGTGTCTTGTTTTCTTGCTTGAACCTATTTTTTGTTTAGGACTGCATGACTGCGAATCACAGACAGCGTTTAGAATACATTTGAACAGCTTCCCCTCATCGGGCTTTGATAAAGAACATAGAGAATCGAAATAATAATAACAACCAATAAATATGGTGATACAGTACATTCTGGTTACAGATGAATGACATGACTTAAGTTTGCTACTTGACATTTCCACTCAAGGCAAGTTAAGACCCAATCCATACACCAGGAAAAGTGCTTTACAGAAGCAGATTACATTAGAAAAGAAAATACATTAGTCAATACATAAGTTAAGAATAAAAGTTAGGACCTATAATCCAACAGCATAAAACACACTAGAACACACACCACAAGTGAAGAGCAAGATATTGATGAAACCGACCCATATTATAAACAGGAAGATACATTCAAAAGGAAGTGCCCTGCTTTCAAAGAGCAGCGTGGCACGTGAGACACGCCGTCCCGTGTTGACTCGAGCGCGTGCGTGTTCTTTCACATGTATGTGCTGATCTTCCCCTCGACGTGTTCAAAGTGCCATAAAAATAAGACCCTACACACAAAGCAAATGACATCAGGTCCAAGTTGTTACTGATTTATATGCCTAGTCGCCCGTGTGTCACCTCATAGGTTTATACTTCAGGACTCTCCGTGTACTTCATCCCTTTGCGTTCGTCGTCGTCACCTTTCCACCCTCTTGTTCTCCCTTAACTTTGAGTTAAACATTATTTAAAATTTTTTTCCTGACGGTGCGTCCTCATTGGAACCTCATCGTGTCAGTAATATGTTTGTGTAAAAGGTTGATAAAGTATCTGTCGATCTCTAGAAGTGAAATGTGTGTGTGTGTGTGTGTGTGTGAGACGAGGTGGGCGTCGGCAGTAATCTGCTCCGTCGCCAGAGGCCCCTCACCCGTCCAGTCAGTGAAAACAGTCCTGTTGTCTTTTGCTGCCGTTGTTCCGGCAGACGTGACTAACGCTGTGTTTACTCTGAGACGCGGCTGACGTCCGTCCTCGTGAGCAGCGCATTTACCCTCCATCACCTCTGTGAGGTGGTGTGTGGAAAACCAAAGCTCATGTATGAAAATGTCCTCGACTTGAAGAGGAAGCGATTGTCGTGTTTCCTTCTGATTTTATGATCATGTCTGAAATGAAATAGATGACTCCATTTTTTTTTGTTTTCGATGCTCACAATCAGCTGTTGTCTCGTCTTTGCACGATTCAGGAAAATGATGAATAAAACGTTGCACTCTGCCGAATGAAGCCTCCATTCACAATAGAATGAAAGAGTTGAATGTAGTTGAGTCCAGCGGGTCTGGGTGACTCACAGGGAGCCATTTTATCCTCTTTCAGATGAGCTGTCAGCACTCGCTCTTCACTCCTACGTTGCTCTGTGGCTGATGACTAATGCGCTCTAACTAATGGAGCCGCCGGGATAGGACGGTATCAGAAACAGCTTCTCACTTCCTTAAGTAATCCCAGCGAGGGCTGTCTCCAAACCGATGACAAACCTCTGTGCAGGTGGTTTTCTCCTCCTGTGTTACATTTGATACACTGAAGCTGTAGGTGCAGTAACATGCGGTTGTGGGAGGAAAAACTGTCTAAATAAATTTGACAAGTGTGTGTGTGTGGGGGGGTAATCTTCAGTGACTGACAGACAAGGAGAAGTGATGTCATCCATTGTCTTTGTTGACCTGTGGCTGCGCTCCTGTCTCGTCAGATACTACTACAACAAGAGGATCCTCCACAAGACCAAAGGGAAGAGATTCACCTACAAGTTCAACTTCAACAAACTGGTGCTGGTCAATTACCCGTTCATCGACATGGGCTCTGGTACGCACGCACGCACGCACGCATGCTTCTACCCCACAAACACACCACAACACAAATCGATGTGAGTAGAAAGCAGCAGTGGGAAGTCTACTCACCTCAGATCTCATCATCGGAGGACACGTGAACGTCGAGCCTACGGAGGTCCGACACTGTCCTGACCGTGTCTACCTCTGGGTCCGTCTGTCAGCGTCTAGCTGCCGTTTTCCAGTTATCTATGTTAGCGATAGCCGCTGAAATGATCGGATCGGCATCTTTGTCCACTCACTCAGAAACCACCTTTCGGTCGTCTCTGTTTCTTACGCTCGTCCAGCTGGAAAAGTCACATGACGCAAACGATCCAATCACAGTTGTTGCCGGTCTACGCCGTCTCTTCAGTGTGTGAATGAGTGAAGAGGTTCGATAAAAGAGAGAATGAGAATGTACCTGTTGATGTGGAGGTCCACCGCCTGAAATCCCTGAGAGGAAGCCACGCGGTCTCCATGACAACCGGGATGCTGCTTCACCCAGCAGTTCAGTCGTTTGCTTCGGAAAGAGTGACGTCCAGGTGTGTGCGTGTGTGTGTGCGCGTGTGTGTGTGTGTGTGCACGTCATCGGTGCCACATCCCACTCGGCCCCTTGTCGCACTCGGCCCCTCATTCTCCTCCCCCCGGCCCGTGGTGGTGTGCGGGGCCACCCAGCATAAACACGGCCCATATGGAGCGTTGGATCCTGGCTGACAGAGCTTCGATGATAGACGCCGTGTGATGTGGCCGTGTCACACACTGACATGTTGTGATCTGATGGTTTCACACACACACACACACTGCTCTGAGTCCTCCACACGCACACACAGCGGCGCTGGAAAAAACAGAGGAACCCAGCCCATGTTTGTCATGGCAGTAAGAGCAACTTTTCCAGTATTTAATTCTGGCACGTGCGCGGATGCCAAGAATTTATTGCAGTGCCACAGTTTCCCTGGCAGGAGGAGGAGGAGGAGGAGAGGCTGACAGAGAAGGAACATGTGGCTTTGTGGAACCCAGAATGTTCTGTCTGTGTGTCAGTGACCCTCTTGTGGGAGACATTTCACCTCCTGTTCCCTCTCTCAGCGTTTGTCTGTCTCATTCCACTCTGGTACAATAACTTAGGTTATTTTACTGACATGAAACGTTTTTCCACAAAGGTTTCCTACTACAAACATATGGAACTACTTTTTACCTCACTTTTTCTTTTACTTTTTTTAAAAAACATGCAGTTTTATCATTTATTTCTGTTTTTTTTTCCATTTATGAATCCAGAAGATGAAAGGAACCACTTGTATTAACGTGTCCAGAATCTGGTGGTTTATTCTTCATTCCTCAAATTAAAAACACATCTGTCACACTTATTGGCACGTCAATAGATTATTAGCAGCTGGAAAGAATTAGAAGCAGAAGATTAAAACATTAAAAACATTCAAAGAAAATACCAAGTGAATGGAAGTGAATTAGAACCTCAAATCACACGTGAACAGATTTCACAGCTACGGTCCGGTTCCTAATAAAACTGACCATTGTTATAAACAGGACTGAACTGAATGTTTCCCCCCTCGCAGGACGCAGCGTCCCTCAGAGCGCCCCTCCAGTGCCAAGTGGGGGCACCCACTTTCGCTTCCCGCCCTCCACCCCCTCCGACGTGCTGTCGTCTAGCGAGGAGCTGCGGAGCCCCGGCATGTTCAGCAGCGTGGCCCGCCGGATGGCGCGCGGCTCGGTCAGCGACTGCAGCGACGGAACCTCCACCAACTCGGAGCTGGAGGAGGCAGTGGGGGCCGAGGACAGAGGGCCTGACAGGGCCTTCCGGGGGCTGCTCCCCCCGCGCCTGCCCCACGATTCCCTCTTCAGGGTCTACAGCGGGGGCCCCAACCCGGCGGGGCTCCCCAGACCCAGCCACAGGGTCCACCCAGACCCCCTGTCCCCCTTCCCGGTGTCTCCCCTGCCGGGCCCTGGCGGGCTCTTGGCCCCGACTCTGTCTCCAGCCCTGTCCATGACCCCAACCCCCCACCTGCCCTACACCCCCTCCCCCTCCCTGTCCTCCCCCATGATGGGTTCCCACTTCTCCTTCAACCCGGAGGACATGAAGCACTACCTGCAGGCCCACACCCAGTCTGTGTACAACTACCACCTCAGCCCGCGAGCCTTCCTCCACTACCCCAACATCGTCATCCCCCAGCCCCACCGCCCCACCCCGGAGAAGCCGGCGCCCCACCACCTCCACGGGGCGCCACTGACGCTCTCTCACTCGCTGGGCCAGCAGCCGGTAGGCGGGGAGGACGGGCCGTTCAAGTTCAAGCTGCAGCCCCCTCCTCTGGGGCGCAAGCAGAGGGAGGCAGGAAGCTCATTGGGTGCGTCTTCATCCTCCTCCTCCTCCTCCAGCCAGCCCTCCCTGTTCACCGCGTCCGGTCACATCACCAACTCCTCTCTGCCGCCAAAGATCAAGGTAGGGTGTGTGTGTGTGCGTGCGTGCGTGCGTGTGTGTGTGTGTGTGTGTGTGTGTGTGTGTGTTTGTGTGTGTGTGTGTTGGTGCGCGTGTGCGCCCCCTGTTGATACAACACCACTCACCGTCTTAATGTGTACAGTTCCATTTGGTTCGATACAGTTCATGACACGATTCAGAACCATTGGACACGATTCAAAGGACTGACAAGTTTAAGATAAGAGATCTGTATTAGTCCCACCGTGGAGACGTTCCAGGTATGACAGCTGCAACGTGGGCAGCAGGCATCAGTAGATGATGGAATCATATTAGAAACACTATAAACAAGGAGTCATGAAATATGTGTAAATATGAGTTTTGATGTTTCACATTGAGTTCAACAGTGTGTAAACATCACTTATGTCCTCCTCTCTCTTTTCTCTCCCTCTGAAGGATGAATTTGTGATTCTCTATGAGTGAAACCAATAAATCCAACTTAAAAAGTAGATGCAGTTCAATCTGGTCCAGACAGACCAGACCCGATTTTATTCCTAATAAACACTAAATCTTTTTTTTTCCGTTCCTTCTCTGTCCTCTCTGTGTCCGTACACTGACAACGATACATTGGTCCGTTGGCCAGCAGCTGACTCCGATGCAGCTAGAAGCTACCGGTGTGTACCGGACCACCTGACGTCGTCCACGTTCTGTGTCCGCAGGTGGAGCCGATATCAGACATCGAATCGGAGGAGGAGGTGGAAGTGACCGACATCAGTGAGGAGGACGAGTCCAGTCGCAACCAGGACGACGACGACAGCGACATCTTCCCCCCGACGACCGCTCGGCATCAGCTGGACGACCGCTCCCGGGCCAACGGGGCCGGAGGCGGCCCCCCCGCTCCGCTCCTGCCGCACGGCGCCGCCGACGAGGACCCCGACGACGACGAAGAGGTCTTCAAAACCCCTGCCACCCCTCCCCTCGGCAGCGGCGGGCTGGCCTTTCCGCTGCTCGGCCTGAAGAGCGAACCGGGTCAGGGGCATGGCGCCCCCATCAGCCCCGGAGGCACACGCTGCATCCCGCTGAAACTACGCTTCAAACGCCGCTGGAGCGAAGACCAGAAGATGGAGGCTGACGGAGAGAGGGATGAGGCAGAGGATAAGAAAGTCAGGGCGGAGGAGGAGGAGGAGGAAGCGGCAGCGAGGAGGGAGGGGGCAGTGGAGAACGGGGGAGGAAGAGGAGTCATCTTGGGCCTGATGCTGCCACCGCCACCCACCCAGCGCAGGGCGAGCTCTGAGCTGCAGAGGGCGACGGCGCAGCTGTCTCTGGAAAATACTGGCTGCTGAGCCGCACACACACACGCAGGAGAGACCAATGAGGTCGTATTTAACCCTTTAACTCCGACGGCCTCCCCAGAGCTACATTCACTCATACTTTGGATTACCGTAATTACACGACTATTTGGGCAGGAAAAGATGGAGCGCCTCCTGAAAGCCAAGAAGTTTTACTTCACATCCATCTTGCTGTCATTACGGTAATGACTCACTGGCTACCAGGAGTGAATGGGACTACCGTAATGACAGCAACATGGCTGTTGTCAACTTTGTGTCATTACGGTAATCCAACGTACGCCAGCGTGAATGTGGCAGCAGGTGGGTGTTAAAGGGTTAAACTGTGATGGCGTGCAGGTCGTCACAGGCGACTGCAGCGGGTTTGATTACCAAACGCTTCCCGACGGGGTCACGGGGGGGTCGGACAGCGGCTGATGACACCGAGGACGAGGCAGTCGGATCCACTGAGAAACTGTTCCACAGAGCGTCGAACCGGTCAGCGACCAAACCACCCTGCTGCAGCTCACGAACCCTGACCCCTGACCCCTGCCCCCCCTCCTTCGTCCGAACAGAGAGATCTGAAGACACTTCACCGCTGACAGAGATGACACAGGCCCTGATTGGATAGAACCCTCCAATCAGGCTGCTCCTCATCCTCAGCGCCTGAGGAGGACTTTGATGAACTGACCTCTGACCACGACCCCCCCCCTCTCCTCCACGGGTCTCTGAGGAACCTTCTGTCCTCAGCTGCCGCCGTTAAGGCTGTAACACACACACACACACACACACACGTGCGGCTGGTGGGAAAACTCCAGTCAAGGATGCGTTTGGTTCCAGCGTCCCTGGGTGACTTGGCACAATCACGGGGGGGTTAAAGGTCGTCTCTCCTGCATTCCCCTCCTGCATCCTGTGAGATGCATGTGCCTCAGACGTGGACGTGTTCTCGGGCATTTTGCGGCGATCTGAGTTTGTTTGTTTGTTTGTATGTTTTTGGCCCGTCATGGCAGACCCCCCCCCCCCCCCC
>CAAKHB010003214.1:44464-60210 GCA_901007665.1 Aeoliscus strigatus | reverse complement strand
GAGACGCGGCGGAGCGGGAACCATTTGCTGAATGTCAGACACCGAGGTTAACTCAGGCACAACCTTCACTGAGGTATTAACAACTTACAACAACCTTGAGCCCATTTTAACGAACAAACGATTCCTAACAAGCATGTGCCTTTTTCACATGAGCCCCCCCCAGCAAAGTGTTTTATCATTAATTGCCAACATGCCTTCTGTTTTTTAAGATACAGAAAAAAACCAAATCTACACATATATATTTTATTCAAATAGTATATTTCAGCGGTCATCTGACGTGTTGGGGTTCTGACGGCCAGCAGGGGGCGTTCAGCCTTTGCCTTCTCACCTTTGCCTTCACCTGCCCGCTGAGCTGCAGCGACAAAGGCCGCCGCCGTCACACTTTTATATTTATATTGTCGAACAGAGAACAAGTGTCAGCGGATGAAGAGCAGGAACTCGTCAGGCGGGTGGAGTCGACCGCATGTGGGCGCTGCAGCAGCAGCAGCTCAGTGCCCTGGAACGTTCTTCTTGTTTCTTTTTTCTAACAGCGCACCGCCCTGTTTCTGCCCGGTTAACATCGCCCGCCTGCAGCCGCCCAGGTCAAAGGGTGTGTGTGTGTGGGGGCCGGGGATGGGGGGGGCGGTAACAGACGCTAACGGAGCGTCTGATTGGATGACAAATACGGAGCAGGTTTTCAGGTCTGCGTCACCTGGCAGCTGCTCGTACGACGACTTTGAGCACACACACACACACACAGAGACACACACACACACACACACACACACACACACAGCCCTGGTTAGTGAGGCTAATGTGGCCAGATGAAAGGGAAACATGACATCACACGTGACATCAGGCGCCCCCACGGTCTCTCTGGAGGAGACAGCATAACCATAGAAACACATACACACACACACACAGACACACACACACACAGAGGAAATGGCATCACAAAACCTCAGTGCAGAGCGGAGAGAGAGGGACTTCCCAAGATCTGAGTCCCTCGTATTGCTTGGCGTGTGTGGTGGTGTGGTTTAATGCTTATGTCGATCTCACACACACACACACACACACACACAGCGATCAGCTCTCGTCTCACATCTGCGTTTTGGGCTTAAAGTTGTTTGAAATCATTTCCCTTCACCAGGCACAAACCTGTGTGTGTGTGTGTGTCCGTCGTCCTTGACTGGCTGTGAACATCATTTGCATTTTATTTTGAAAGGCAGGTCAAACCTGCTTTTTAGTGCCAGGAAAAAACATTTTTAGGGAATTTAAAAAACCCAAATGTAGCACATTCAGTGTGTGTGGTCAAGAAAACACACCTGTGCTCCGTCACCTGTCCCCGGTCCTGAGCAGCAGACGACTTCCTGCTGGCTTCCTCCTTTTTATCGCCTTGGTGCCGTTCTTATCTTCTGTATTTTTTCACTCGTATTCCTGTTACTCTTGTAATTATTATATTATTAACCTGACTATTTTTGTACCCTCTCCTCATGGCCTAGCCTCTTCATGTTTTTATTTTATTTTTTTTCTGTGAATTTGTCCTTTTTTCCAGTTTGCACTCTTTCCCACGGACATTCAACTATTGGATTTTTAGTGTAGTTTATTTTTTTTCCTCTCCAGTTTTGTTACTCATATTTTTTAACCATTTTACCACCGACAAGAGGAAGGTCATTTAATCCCCACATGATATACAGATGGGGGAACGATTGTTTTTATGTATATATTTTTTTTCCATTTTTGTGGAGGATTCTGTAAGAAAAAAGAAGCGTTGTCCTGTTTAACCATGTATTATTTCGATTGCCCCAACCCCCCGACCCCCCGACCCCTCCCCCGGTCTGCTTCCTCACCTGGTGAGTCGCTCAGACAGAGAGGGAGATGATCCATCATGGAGGAAGCACCTGTACTTCAGTTTCTGTTCTATCTGTTCATCTTCATTTGTAATTAAACAATAATCAGGGTTCATTAAAAAGGTTAAAATGGACATTTGGTTTCATTTCTTCTTTCTCTGACATTTGTCTTTCCGTTCACTTTAATTACTTACTGGGCCGTTTCTCTTGGTGGTTTTCTTCCTCTTCCTCTTTTGTTAACTTCCACTGTTAATTTTTAAAAGGAGTATTTGTCAAAGCAACATTATAAAAAATCTGAGTACGATTTGGTTCAATATCTACTCACACAGACATTTTCTAAATTATTCTTCCAAACTCCAAGAACGTTGAGTGAATTCTAACGTGTGTCAGTGGATAGATATATATGTATATATATATATATATATATCATATTAATATTGATATCCTCTTAGATCCTCTTAGTTTGTAGCAGAATAAAACCAGCAGAGCTCCTGTCACTGAACTCATCAGTTCGACCCTCTGGCTCCCCCTGCTGTCAACGTATTACATCACAGCACTGTGAATATCAACAAGATTCCTGAGTGAAGATGTTTTAATTGAATGTTTGCACTAAAGTAAATTTATATTAACATTTCTGTCCTGTCTAACAAGTCATCGGTTTATAACTCTACTGTGCAAAAAGTTACTAGTTCGCGTAAAGTGGGAAAAGCTTAGCTTTAGCATAAAGAGCGCTAGCTATCATGTGTTTTCAATGTTCTTCAGTGGTTAGCTTGGAGTGAAAACTAATTTGTTTTATTGTAATATATGACTGAACGTCATGTATTAAATGGTGGTGGTGAATGGAGCTCTCAGTTGTTTGAAATGACTTTATGTCGGTCATTAGCATGAATGATTCTAGCTCTTTGCACCCGATGTGGGTTTAGTTAGTTGACTTTCCATGTAGAAACACTATTTTACGGCATGTACGTTTCTACTGGGATCATGTAAAGATGGTTCATTTCTTTCTTCTGAGGGATCCCGTGCTGGCAGCTCTTCCCCGTCCCTCCATCCTCTAGCGTCCCGCCCCCCGATCCGGCTTTGAAGCATTTATCTGCTCTCACCAGGGGACGGGGGCTGTGTTAAAAGGAGGCTGATTGACGGGCTGTTTGGCCTCCAGTGGAGACGGACTGTTGTCTGTCAAAGGGACGAGGTCAGAGGTCACACTCCAGAGGACCCCGAGACGGAAAGCAGATCACAACAGAGGGCTAATTATCACACATTGTTCCGGGGCTCCTGCTGGGACTCGGCCTTCACTTTCTCCAACGGGTCACGCTGAAATCTCAGGACCTCTGACATTTAAAATCTACATGCTGATTTATGCTGAAGTCTGTTCTCAATGAGACTTTACACGGCGATGTGGGGGTGATGGGCCTTATATAACAGTTCTATCAACGGGGAAGGCCGCTCACGCTTACAAGGAACGCCCCGATTATACCCGCAGTGGAAGCAGGCTAAAGTTTCAATTACAGAGCAAACACCAAGGAAAACACACACACACACACACACCTCTTGTGTATTAAAAAACAATGAACAACCTTTCCTGCTGGTGATTTATTAAAAAAAGAACAATAGAGAAGTGATGCAACATGAAGAAAAGGAATTTTGCCAAATTAGGACACTAAATTCACTATAATGTTTTTTTTTTAAAAATATGTTCATTGTGTTACACAATCTGTGACCTACGGAAGAGGATTAGTGCCAAATGCAATTTTTTTAAAACGGAGACAAATATGGAGTGCAATCATCAATGAAAAATCTGAGGTCTGATTTGAGAATTTTAGAGAACAAAAAAGTTCCAATGAATTTTTCACATTACATTTTTTTATTTACATGTGGCCCTAATCCTCTTGCGTTGTAAACCCTCTTATTTCATTAACTCTGGTCCTCAACTCTGTTGCCAGGATGAACTGACCTCAGGTCAGTACGCCCACATTTGTTCTGACATAATAAAGCGTGGTGATGAACAACCGCATTAATGACAATCAATGTTTCGAAGAAGGAGCCTGGTCTACTCATTAACTGCAGTTACCCTGCTGCTCCAGCGGGTCAACACCCGTCAGGATGTGTGGAGGATTACGCGGCGTAGCGATGAGGCAGCAGGCTTGTGAGTGTATTTCTGGAGGCAGATTGTTCTCACGGCTCAGCGAGCCGACAGTGGTGGCGTCCTTGCTAATGAGTCGTCACTGTCGTGACCTACTGAGGGTGGACTTTGGAAGCCGCAACAAAATCGGACTCCGATGGCCGGAGGTCATACGTCGTGGATTCACATCCAGAGAAAGCTGTTCCCTGCAGCACCAACAGACGATCAGCAGTTTGAACCTCACAGAGCCACTGAAGGAACTTTTCTGTGTTGTCAGAGAAGATGGCGCCATCTACTGAGCTAAACAGGAACCTGCTGGTGTATACCTGTTTGCTATAAAATCATGTTTGTTCATCAGTGATGGATTTCTGTTTGGTTTGATTGTGGTTCTCTTTTGTGGACCTGACTGGAAACAGGTGTGTGTGCTGTGTGCAAACCCAACGACAATAAATCATTCTTTTGTGTTATGATATGACTGACGTATGGAGGCTCCCTGCTGCCACCTCAGAAAATTAAAAAACACTCAGCAACGAGATACATATCTCAGAATCCCGTGATACGATCACAGTGTTCCAAGATCCGTGCCACAGAATTACTATCTAGTTAGTAGTAGTAACTAGAAAGTAACTACAATAACTATCGCTATCCGTCCACCTCCATGGGCTTCTGTAGATTCAGACTCATGCTTTTTAAAATTCTTGCCATTGTGCACATCCTCATAAATATAACGTCCACCACGTTCAGTAGCATTAGATCATCGCCATGTTTCAACCCAAGAATGAAGTAAAACTGTGCAAATGAGTCTGTAGCATCAATACACGTGTGACAACATGTCTCAGAATTCTGTGATACGAATTAGTGGTGGGCAAAGTAACTCTTTTAGGTGTGCTGAAACATTAGAATCCGTTCAGTGAAAAGATTTGTTCAAAAGATTCACTCACTGAATCGTTCAGTGCCACTCGGGCCTCACGTGCAGCTGGGACTGATGTGGAGCGCTTCGGACAAGGGAGGAGCTCAGAGCAGCACCCGCAGGTGGAGGATGAAACGTGCTTTTCACGTCAGTCTACAAAACACCGGAAAGAGTCGGTTGATTTGTCACGAGTCGTTTGGGGTCCGGATACTCACGAAATAAACCGACAAAGACGCTAAGTTTTGTTTCCAGTTAGAGATTTGTGTTTAATCTCATCCGACTGGCAGCGAAGAACGATTCACCCTCAGCTGTGACATGAACTGTGACATGAACGAATCTTTTCAGGAATCGAGTCAGTACAGTTTGTTCGCCCAACAGATTTGTCGTTCATGAATTCTCTAATGGTAACGTGGAATTACGAGATATGAATCTCGTCACAGATTGTTTTTGTTTTTCTGAAGTGGCAGCTTCCGTACGCTGCAGGTCGGCTAGAAAAACACTCATCGATGTGACACTCTAATGTGGAAGACGGACAAAGAGACGCTGACTGGAGATCAGCAGACCGGTCACGAAGTGGCTGTGATGTATTTAGTGTGGAGTGACTGGGATTGGGGGGCTTAGCGCAGCTCTCCACCTCATTCTTAGAAAGTGCTCAGAGGTGCTAATACCAGCAGGATTTCTGCTGCTCATTCACAAACAGCTCCACTTCTGCAGCACAGACTTTCTCTCCCCTTCTTCTTGCACCGCCCCCCCTCGGTCTCTGTCTACCTTTTAACCGTTGTCACTTTCACGCCTTCGTGTCTGGCCTCATTCCAAGCCCCTCTCAGACCCGGGTCTCTCCAACGTCTCCTAGTGACGCCTTACGAAACCAGCCGCCCCCAAAATGTGCGTGCTGGCTGTACTCGCCCTACATTTGAGACTACGCACCGCGGTGAAGGAGGCGTCGGAGGGAGACTGCAGTGCTTCACTGTCAGGGTGTGGAAGATGTCTGGAGTGTGTGTGTGTGCGTGTGTATGTGTGTGTGTGTGTGTGTGTGTGTGCGCGCGCTCCAGTACACGTACATCTTATGTAATACCCAGGCATGTTCTAACTTTGTTGCACCTGCTACGTGTGTGTATGTGCTTGCATATGTGCACAAAGTGGTAAGTGTGTGTGTGTGTGTGTGTGTGTGTGTGTCCGTGCCAGGCAGACTGCAGTGCTGCAACCTGCCAAGTCTGTATCATCATTGACCAACTCTCCATCTGTGCCTTTAAGCTATCGAAACTGCATGTTGTACTCATGAGTGTATTCTAGTACACACGCATGCCTTATTCCTACACGGTGTGTGTGTGTGTGTGTGTGTGTGTGTGTGTGCAGTGCCCCTGGTGTATATGGGTCACTCTTTTAAGGAACTGTAATCCTACTTTGGACTCTTTGCTCACTGGGGTTTCACTCTTCCTGTTTGGTCGAGCTGATGGCAACAAGCATGATGACCTCACCGCAGCACTCGGTCATTGGCCTGCAGGCCTCAGACCTGTCAGCCAATGGCGTGCAGCTCCGGTGACGTATGGGCTCCAGCGCGCGTCCCGGTTGGCCGGAGAGGCGGGACTTAGCGCTACCGCACCTCTGATTGGCTGTAAGGGTGGGCTTCTGCGAGGAGGATGGACAAAAGAGGGGAAGCAAAGCGTGACAGCTTTGGGAGTTGGTGTTCTTCTTCGTGGCTCCTTCCGGAACTACCGGTCACAACCTGTGGCTCGAGCCCGGTCCTGCCCGTGAAACACTGCGTGCGCTAGCATGTAGCTAGCTTAGCCCAGCTGATAATGTCCGTCCAACCGAAGCACAGTCCCCGTTCGCAGGACAGAGACAGACGGTGTGGGAACAGACAGACAGACAGACAGACAGACAGACAGACTGACTGACTTCACCGCTGTCCTGAAAGAGTCTCGACGTGCTGCCCACAGAGGCTCCCTATTGGCCGCCGCAGCCTCGCTCTCTAACAGCTGTTCTCTGTTTTCCCACACTGTGATTGGCTCCTGCGCGCCGTCCATCCGTTAAACTTTGACACGAAGCCCCGCCCTCTGCTCTGTTCCACGTCATCCCATTGGCTACTGTACCCGTACGTGCGACGCGATTGGCCGTCCGGGCTGGTTGTCAAGGCTTTGGGGCTTCATTCACCATTTTGCGACTGTAGTGTAGAATGTACAGGGCAGGAGTTTTTCCTCCTTTTAAGTTGCTTTGCCGGACAAACATGAGTGGACAGTCCCTGGCAGCTGCGGACGACCGGCCACCCTGCACTATTTAACCCGGCGGAGTCACCGGAGAAGCGGATAAATGCGCCCTGGTGAGTATGAGAGCAGCTCCAATGTCTGTCCTGCAGCACTGCGGTGGCTTGTTGTGCTTCGGACGAGCGGCGGCTAACGCTGCTCTTATTTACTGAGGCTATAAACAGTGTTAGCTGATTAGCTGATCAGCCCACTCGATCTCTGGGTGGCCGACACACCGAGGAGCACAGGGCGGATTGGGTGAGGGAGGGAAAAAAAAGGGAGCGGTGCGGCTTCGACACACTGAGGCTGAAACTTTTCCACGAGAAATAAATTGAACGCCATAACTGCCACTTCCTATAACAACTGTTATTTCCTCCTCCTCCTCCTCCTGTCTTGCATTCATCAGCTCCGTGTCTCTCTCCATGAATCAGCGTGGCTGCTGTTGTATTTCCTTCTTTCAAAGAAAGGCCCTGGGTTTGACACTCAGCAAATACAAATGACGACGAACGCCTCACTACAAAGTTTCTCCGGGCAGTTTTTTTTTTTTTTTTTTTTTGTTATAGCTGCGTTTCTTTCCCGGACCAGACACACACAACTGTCAGCCGGCCGGTTAAAGTTCTTACTACCTGCTTATTATTACAGATATGACGGGTCAACGCGGTTGTTTCCCAGTGTGGGGGCTCTCCGGCGGCCTGCTGAGCAGCCGAGGCCTGGCGCCCGCTCGCCGGCCTCGGCCTGCTGCTGTGGGGGGAGCAGAGCTGGTAGTAACCGTGGTACTACGAGGGCTCCTCCCGGAGGTGTCCCCGGTGCTGTGTGCTCCAGTTCACCGTGTGTCAGTGGACATGATGGCCTGAGCTGGATGCAGCAACTCTCACATTAAATTAGACGTGTTTCTAATCTGAAACGACTGTAAATGCACTGAAAAGATGCCCAGCCTGACTCTCATAGATAGATATCGATACTCTATTAATCCCTTTAAGTTAAGTTTAAATTCCTGTTCCAACAGCAAAGACAATAGCATTAATAGAATGGAATAGAAGTAATTCACATTTTACAGCAGCTGATGTTGAGGTAAAAAGTGAAGAGACAATACTTTGGAGGACGGTGCACACAAGTGAATAGAAACGTCAATATACCCTCATAAGTATAAGGGTAATGTAATAATAGTATGGTTAGAAAAAAGATAGTAAAACTGGAACATAGTCATTCATACTAAGACAAACTTTGCAGATGTGTGCAGCTGGATTGTATGTTCTCGGCTGTGACGACAGCAGCGGTTGTCGATAGCGTTCTATGAACGTTTACCTGTGAGGTTGACGGTTGTGGCAGACGAGGACCTTTGTGTGTGCAGTTTGCACGTTCTCCTGGGTGGCTCTGCTCCCACTGACTAAAACCATTATTCAGACAAATGGAAGGTCCAGGAAACCATGATCATCAGACCTGTTGTGGAATAGCTGCCAAAATTATTATTATTATCATTATTATTACATTATGTTTGAGAGCCTAGTGAATCAACGTAGTTCAATTAAACTTTTGTGTCAAATGCATGTTCAGTCTGATGTCAAAAAAATAAAAAATCCTGCAGCTCACCTGCAGTCACCATGTACTCTGTAACAGAAGGTAAACACTCGTCGACAAATACAATAGGTTGAACTCGTTACCCTTCACGTATACCTGGTGGCGATATAGGATCTGCTCCTGCTGCAGGAGCCTCCTGGCGCTCCCATGTGGTCTCCTCTCTGTGTATTTCACAGCAGGCTGTGTGAGTTGCATCAGGTTGGCTTTAACTTGTTATCATGCAGTCCATGACTCTCGCACCAGCTGTTGTACACAGTGCATTACTGAGTAAACACCCGTAGCACAGCTCCATCATGACCGAGTGAGGCCGACTGCCAAATGATTCCGGGGCGCTTGCCGTCCGAAATAGAGATTTACGTCCAATTCACGGAGGTCTCAACTGTCAGCTGCACATAGATGTTTACTGTGTGGCTTTGAGAGCGCAGGCTCTCGCTGGAGAATGTATATCTCTTGCCGATAGGATGAAGGCAGATATTAATAGGATGTGAATGAACGTGAGCCGTCATAGACAAACAGGGAGACAGGGGAGACAGGGGAATAGAGAGGCAGACAGAGAATCAGACTGGTGGGAGGATGGATGTAGAAACAGGGGCCTCTGACAAGTAGAAAGGCCTCGTCGTGGCTCGTGGATACAAACTCCGAACATTTTGAGTGTGAGGCGAGAAATGATCACATTTGCTGTTGCTGCTGTTTTTATTCCTCCACTCGTCGTTGCCATTCGTCTGGCGGTTGTAGCTCTACGGAGACTCTTGTATTGGAAGAAATGAGGCGGCACGCGCAGCATCAAGGACCCGAGGGCGAGTCCCACGCATACCGGCCGCACAGCAAACTAACCAGTTAAATGACAAAAGTCCCCTGCTCAACAAGTCAGCAAAATGAATCTCTGTCAGCCGGTGTGGGAGAGGAGATATTCTGAAGGAGTCGGAGCTCGTCTCAGAGCAACAGTGAATGACTCCGGTGTGGAATAACAACTATCCTGAACAAGTCTGCTATTCTGGGTGACCGCAGCACAAATGAGGGTAGAAACTAAGTGGAAGAAGAGGAGAGAGATGAGAGGTAAAAAAAAAAAAAAATCAATATTTGAGCAAGAGAGAGGAGAAAATGCAGGCGGGAGATAAGAATGAACGTGTAATTGTAGCATCGAGAGAGGGAGGAATAAAGTAACGGGAAGTTAGGTAATGGTCTTCCACAGGAAATGGAGTTTGTAGGGGCGGATCGACTCTCGCCTTTGAAATACATAGATAAAGGTCGCCTGCAAGAGAGAGGGAGCGAGAGAAAGGGAGGGTTTCAGTGTGCGAGTGAAGAAGGAATTCCCCCGCCTCTACTGCCCCGGCCAAAAAGTGTGTGCGTGCGTGCGTGTGCGTGTGTGTGTGCACGCACAGAGTGGAGTCTTGTCTGGGCAAATGCTCTTCAATATTTCCATACTATGTGTTAAGCCTACGTTGTGTTTACCCTACAAAAAGGCTCCAGTACCTGGTCTGGATGCAGGTCTTGTGTAATGTGCGTAGAGCCAGTTATGTAATAAATTAATGTGTAATGAATTTGTAGATGACTCATATGCATTACTACTGGAGTACAACAGTGCGTCAGTTCACGAGGAGTACGTTTATTAATGTTTATTACTCTTATTGCGATGATGCCTGTGGCTCGCTGGGCCTTCTTTATTTTGAATTTCTCTGCTGTCACTCGGATGGGTTTTTTTCACAGATGGTTGCCACATGAGTAACTCCAACTCCCTGTTTCCTTTTTTTTTTTCTTTTTCTTTTTTCAGAATCTCTGGAATAAGGTGGGCAAGTTGTGCAAGTAAGACAGGATGAAGGAGAGTGGCCCTGGCAGCGGAACAAGATAGAGAGAACGAAAAAGGAGGGAGGTGGAATTAAATAACTAGGGTCGGAGAGAGAAAACCGGAAGAATCTGTGGATATATATATATGTGTGTGTGTGTGTATATAAAAGACTTATTTGGAGCTAGATGAAAACATGAAGCCAATAAAAAAGCAGGGCCGGCGCTCTCCCCCCTCCACCCGGGCCAAAGGGGGGAAGCGTCGTGGGGCTGGGGATGCTCCCGAAGGAGGAGAGAAGAGAGACTCTGATGAGAACCGAGACAGAACCGCGTCGCCACAATGCCAAACTTTCTTGTCGAATTCCCACCCAGAGTCGTCACACGTGGATCCGATCCGAGCGAGGCCCCCCGCAGACGGAGAATCGCTCGTGCTGGATTCTGGGAAATTATCCTCAGACGACAGATCGGGAAGGTCGCTCCTGAGTAGCGGCAGCCAGAGCGACAGCGGCGCGAGCAGCTGCAGTAACAGTAGCACGCCGAGCGCCAACGGCAGCCCCAACCCCACCTCCAGTCGAAAAACAGCCACCTTCAAGGCCCGCGTTCCCAAGAAGAAGTACACGTCGGAACACTGCTCTTTGGGGAACCATAGTAACCCCGCATCCAGTACGTCCCCATCTCTTCTTCTGAGCGGTGGGGTCCTCATTCAGGGGTCAACATGTTCAGGGAGTCCCGTGAGCACGTCTCACCCTGATGGCGACAGTCAGAGTCGGGGCATGACGGGCAACCTCCACAGCATGCCTGCTGGCAGCGAGGCACGTCAGGACGGCTCCCCGGGACCCCCCACGTTGTCGCTGGGCCGGGAGCGCGACAGGTCGGGACCGGTCGAGTGGCTCCGAAATCCAGAGAGAGTGTCACCCAGCCCCCGGCCCCGCTGCTCGTCCACGGACACGGCCAGCGAGCACTCGGCAGACCTGGACGTCGTTGCCGACGCCCCCCCAATCGCGCCGATGTCTGCACACGCACCCTCCGGCCTCCCCGACGCGCTGTCGGACGCCCTCGCCAAAGGGCTGAAGAATCAGCGCGTGCTGGCCCGGCAGATCCTGAAAAGGAACGACGAGGAGGGCGGAGGAGAAAGGAGGACTGACGGCAGGGGTTCCGACTTGGTGTTCCGTGCTGGGGTGGTCCGTAAAGTCAACGGGGAATACGGAAGCCTGGAGGTGCAACTGAACGGGGAGAAAGCACTGTGCCGTTATCCGTACAGACATAACAGCCCCCCAGGGGTCGTGGACATCATCCTAGACGCCCCACCCCCTGGTGTCCATCCAATAGCCATCAGCACTCGCGTCTGCGTACCGTTCAGCAACGAGGAGGGCAGCGAGGGACACTGGCAGTGGTACCGGGAAGGTGTGGTGACTCAGGTGGACACGCACCCGGCCGTTGCTAACTGTTACCGTGTTCTGTTGTCCGAGCAACGGGCTTCATCTGCCAACGAGGAGGAGGAGGGCCGGGGGTCGGCAGGCGCCACCCAGGCAGTGTGGGTGTCCCGGCAAACACTCCGGCTCCTCGTGCCGCCGTGGGACTTGGATCTGCCGTCTGGAGGTGGCGGGGAAGGAGACGAGGGGGGGAGAAATAATGAACGAGAGCAGGAGGACCGGGAGGAGATGGACGTCGAGCAGGAGGTGAGTCGTCTTAGCCGGGGAATGACACCTGGCATGGGGTCCGTTCTGGGCAGAGGGATTCCCTACCCAGGTATGGTTGCTGTTCCCTCGACAACGGGCCACAGCATCGCCTCTCCGGTCACCCCGGCGACCGTTCTCAGCCTGGCCCCCGGCCGGGAGTGGGAGAAAGAAGTTGAGCGAGAGATGGAAATTCAACGGAAGCAGGAACGGGAAAGGGAAAGAGAGAAAGAACGAGAGAGAGCTGCAAAGCAGCAGCAGCAGCAGCAGCAGCAGCAGCAGCAGCAGCAGCAGCAGCAGCAGCACCACCCTTACATGCCTGAGGAAGACATGGAGGTGTCCCACTTCAACATGGTCCCTGTGGGGGCCATCATCCCGGGTGCCAAACCCATGGCGCTTCCCCAGCACCGCCACATCGTGTCCAAGCCCCCTCACGGCTACCTCAGTCCTCACCTGTCCATGGTGCGGGGCATCGGGATCCCTACAGCCCACCTCGCCCTCAACCCCCACCCCCCTCCTTCACCCGTCCTCCTGGGCCTCGATCCGGTGGCGGCAGCCGGCGCCGCCGTCATCTCCACTCCCCAGCTCCCTCCTCTCCCTCCCATCTCCTCCTCTGCATCCACCTCCCGAGCAGAGAAAGCCTCCGCCGGAGGTTCGTCCACCGGAGGAGCAGGTGGCGGCGGTGGCGGCGGGGGCTCCGGCTCGGGTTCGACCTCCTCCTCTTCTTCACGGTCGCGCACCCCACTGACAGCAGCCCAGCAGAAGTACAAGAAGGGAGACGTGGTGTGCACGCCGACGGGCATCCGCAAGAAATTCAACGGGAAGCAGTGGAGGAGGCTGTGCTCCAGGGAGGGCTGCTCCAAAGAGTCCCAGCGGCGGGGCTACTGCTCCAGACACCTCTCCATGAGGACGAAGGAGATGGAGGCCAGCGGCGGCGTCCGGGAACGAGGAGGGACCAGCAGCACGGGAACGCTCACGCCGTCTGACCTCCGCCTGAGCGGGGGGCGAGCCAGCTCCGAGTTCGACTGGGACGAGACATCGCGGGAGAGCAGCGAGGCTAGCAGCCGCGGAGGAGACTCCCGGCCCCGCCTGGTTCTCCCCTCGCTGCTCCCCCAAGACCTCTCTCGCTTTGACTTCGATGAGTGCGAAGCGGCAACCATGCTGGTCTCCTTGGGGGGCTCCCGCTCAGGCACGCCCTCCTTCTCCCCCATCTCTAACCAGTCACCCTTCTCGCCCACCCCATCGCCCTCCCCCTCTCCGCTCTTTGGCTTCCGCCCAGCCAATTTCAGCCCCACCGCCTCACTGACCCCGCGCCGCCATCGCCAGCTGAGCGGCACTAAGATGGGCACCCCCGGCGCCGAGCGTGAGCGCCACCTGTCGGGCATCGTGCCCACGTTTCAGACCAATCTCACCTTCACCGTGCCCATGAGCCCCAGCAAGAGGAAGCTGGACACGCACCCGCCCCCTCCGCTGCCGTCTGTCCAGGACTACCAGTCCAAACCGGAGCAACAGCAGCTGGTAGGCGTCGGAGGGGTCATAGGAGACCCCACCCTCGGCCACAGCCCTGCTGCTTTTCGGGTGCTGTCCCCTCAGAGTCAGCCCACAACCCCCTCCTCTCTGTCCTTCCCTCGGCCACGTAGCGCCACCAGCAGACCGCCCTCCTCTGCCGCCTCCACACCACCGCCCATGCTGGTTTCTCCCACTCCTCCCTCGCCGCTGCCCCAGGAGCCCTCACCACGCCGCATCGTGCCCCTCCGCGACTCGCCAGTCATAGTCCGCAACCCAGACGTCCCACTGGCCAAGTTCTCCGATGGCCCCTTAGGCAGGAGAGAGAGGAGCAGGTCCAGGGAGCACAGCCAGCCCCAACATGCCCCACCAGGTCTGCAGGCGCCTGTGCCGATTAACGGCGCCACCACCAACGGCGCCGTTCTCCTACGCAACCCGGCGTCCACGCTGGTCCTGGTCACCTCCAGCTCAGTAAGTCTCACACTGTGTCTCAAATCGTGTACTTCTATACTTAAACTTCAGCACTGTGTTCACACTGAATGAGTACATGAGAATGTAGTGTACTATGCCTTCAACCGCAACGTCCTCCATCTTAGTGACATAGAAATGTACAAGAGCGACCGCAGCGTCACCACGGAGGGCATCACCTACCGATGGAATGCCAGCTAATGCTAACGCTAGCTTGCTAGCTAGTAAACCGCAGCACATTTTCAGGCGCTGACGTTGTGGCGTACGTTTGTTTTTTGTTTTTGTGATAAATCGTCGTCTTCTCTGTAGACTGAGGTTCAAGATGTGAGGTCCGAGGTTGATGTGTTGTAAATATTCACAGAATGCGTCAGCTAGCGCAGCGGCAGTAAGTTTCATTGTCACATTATTTCCTGTCAGCGCTCGACAGCACTGTTTGATTTGAGACAGTACTACTATCCAAATTTCCCGAGTAAGTGCATAGTGTACTACAAAGAAGTGGACTAACAGAAGTACACGATTTGAGACACAGCACCCGTCTGTTTGACGTTTGCTACCGTCAGGCGTTTGTGATGCTTTCTGTCTTTCCTAGTCCCTGACTCCCGCCACGCAGGGCCATGCCCTCTCCAGCTCCTCCACCCCGGGATCCATGTCCACGTCTGCACGCTCTGTGGTGTCCTCGTCTGGGTCAGGGGGCAGGGAAAGGGAGAAGAAGCCCGAGGGCCATCAGGAGGGCTCTGGAGGGTCACTGCCACAGCCGGTGGCCTGTCACCCGACCCCGACCGCCCTGCTGCCGCTCATCCTCCCCGCTGAGTCCCCCCACCCTGCTCCACGCAAGCAAATCATCATGGGACGCCCGGGGACCGGTAAGAAAATCGTCTGCGTCTGCTGACCTCCACCTCTACGAGGGATGTGTGCGCTGTAGCTTCGTACTCGTACTATCACTCCAGGGTAATAGGAGCGTCATTGGAGTGCTTTTGCAATGAATCATGCACACGTTAGTATCGCTGGCCTGTGCTGTATGAAAATAACCTTTATTTGAAGGACATATTTCACCTCTGTGATCTGCTGCTTTAACTACTTTGATATCTTGCTGTTTTGCTATTTTCTGACGCATCGAAAATGTCTTTACAACGGCTCTGTCTGTAATTTCTTGACTCCTTACTATACATTTGGGAACGGTGGAGTTGTGAAAACATTTTGTCAGCTTTGTGTGAAAACGGACGCAAGGAAAGCAAGCAATCGAGAAGTAGGGGTGTTCGGGTTAATCGTATACTGTGTGCTTGTTTCCATGCCAACCTTTCGGTTTTACACTATGGCCAAATACAGAAATAGTAGTTTGCGTATGTGAATCTGAACTCTGAATTTCAAATGTATGATAACTGATGTGTTGGCGTGTTGACGTGCCACCACGACAAGTCGCGTAATTTACACATGACCGCCAATGTTGAGAGCAGAGTGATGTGTGTGCGTTCTTAACTTCGGTACTTAATATTTCATGAGCCTTTTCTGATTCACTGATCATCATTTCTCAGCTTTGTCGACTCAAGAATAAAAGCAGGCTTTCTCAGGCGTGAAGCTCAGGAAATATCCTTTCTGAAAAGAGTTAATGGGGGGGGGGGGGGGGTTTGTCTTCCA
>CAAKHB010003214.1:4505-44444 GCA_901007665.1 Aeoliscus strigatus | reverse complement strand
GGGGGGGGGGGGGGGGGGGTATGTGTCTGTCAGGGGTGTCACCCCTTACGTGTGTGAGTGTGTGAGAACGAGATAAGGGGTGCTCCACTGAAACTTGTAAAGAGCGAAAATATTGACACGTCTAGACATGTGAGACAGTGAGGGGGAGTGCAAGGACATGCACACCTCCTCCTCCACACACACGCCGCGCCGTTCCAGACAATCAGCAGCCTCAGACAGGGCATCAAGGGCAGTTCCAGCGTGATGGGAATGTGTTTCATCACTCTCAGCAGAAAAAAAGGAGTCATCGTATTGCTGGCGTGTTGTCATGGATACACTGTTTCCACTGGTGGAATTAGTGCAGTAAAGCGTTGAGGCTTGAGCTGATTACAGGAGCACACTTTTCTTCCTCTCCCCCTCTTACATCCCGCGCACGGCTGCGAACAGCCACCTGCCTCTGTAGAGTAATGTTTCCTCTGCCATACATTTTTAAAAACGCCTCGAGCCTCAGCGGCTGCAGAAACAAACAGAAGGCAGCGGAGGCCCCGCGGCTCCGCGCGCTCCTAAATATAGCGCAAGCTCAAGTGCAGCTGCATTAGCATCGCAAGTTTGATTACCGCTCTCGTTCAATTCATCCGCAGCAGCGTTCCGTGGTGGACTGTGTCATCGCTCTGACGCCCACAGGAGGAATTATTTGAGTGGTTCTTCCACAGTCAAATGTCGTTATTGGACTGTCGATTAGCATCGTTTTACCAAAACAGGTGTAGTTCAGCTGCAGCTTGAGAAACAGGTGGAAGTCTGTGTAGTGTTTGTGGATTAATGCTCCCTCTCCTCTTTGAGGGGTCAGCAGCTCATTTAAAAGTTGGAAGAAGCTGAAGTCAGACTATTTCACACCTCTCAGCCTCCAGCTGGTGTCAGTGTATGTTTTCTCACTGGCAACAAATCCAGGGTAAAGTCCAAAAAATCGTGTGCTTAAGTACGTTCCAACTTTCCAAAGTTCTGCAGGCAGAACACTTCAGAGATAGTCTTTAAAAAAAAGTAATTCAGCATAATTTCCAGTTTCATTCTGTACGTTTTACAGCGCATGATCATGATGAGGTAGTTCAGTGGCAGAGCGGGTCAAGATGCGTTGTCTCCACGGCGTCTGGCTGCAGACCGGCAGCCCTCACGGGGCAGGTACGAGCAGCTGACTCTCACAGATCTGCCCACCAGCAGGACGGTGCAGGACAAGCAGAATCCTTTAATAACCTCAGTGTGCCTTCCATGGGTTTGGTCTGCAGTTCGCAGCCTGCGCAGTCGTACGTCGCTGCAGCCGAGTTGGAAAGTGAGTCCGACCTCGCTTCTGAAGTGCAGTTTGACCACAGTTGTGGGTGGAAACAGTAAGAGTGTTGATATTGCACTTCTGCTGGGTCACAGTCTGACTCTCATGGATCTCCGTTTACACGCGACGCCGGGATGGGCTGACACACTGTAAACATTTCCTGTTGCACTACACACTGGAATAAGCCCTGGAACTATCTATTAGGAAACATACTGTTGGCCCCTGGCATTTCATAATCACCACATTTTTTGGCCATTAAATACGACTCGTGGATGGCCCTGGAAAGTTTGGGAAAAGCCTCGAGTTGGCACAAAAGCCCCTGCTGCTGAGTGAATGTGTAGAGTTTTTGGTGGTTTCGGTGGATTCCGTCGGACTCTGGGGCTTGTTGTCGGGAGCTCGATCACGTTTCGGCTTCTCGGGGAGCGGTGCTGGTGAATGTTGTCTGTGGAGTCAGCCAGCAGACGGTTTGTGGCATTTGTGAAAACCCAGTATCACTTCCTCGGCTGCTGTTCCTGGTGTGAACGTTAACAGGTTGTCGAGTGCAAAGGTCACAGCCCAGTGATAGTGGTCATGTGACCCAGAATCCACAGCCACATCGACGACATTTGCCCACTCTCTAAGTTGTCCAGCTCAGCGATATCTGATTCTCCATTTTATGTGAGCTGCGAGCGAAGGGGTCGGCTATAAATAGAACATTTGAATACTTTATTTAAGAATTATAAATGGAAACTGGACATTGGCAGCGCTGCAGCAGCACGGAGTTCATATCCAGTTTATTTCCACCCGGCGTGGACCTGCATGTGGAGTACTGCAGCCAGAGAATCTTAATTATATAAGATGTATGTATTTACAGCACGAGCAGGATGAGCTGATGAGACCATCGCCGGTCTTAAAGCAGAAGTGTCCAAAACTGGAGTATGACGCCATGACTCATATCAGCTGTGGTAGGTGTTGTCGCACTGGAGAGGTTGAATCTGATTGTGGTTGTAAATAGTAGTAATAGTAAGGTCAGTAGAAACAAAGACGGAGACTGCCAAAGACAACTCGGTACACTTCACGACATGAAAACAAAAGATAAAATAGAATCAACAGAAACATATAACGTGGAGTAATATACAAACTAACAAACAAACAGACAAAACAGATGTAAACAGAAACACATGAGTTGGTGACTGGCCCATTGAAGAGTGAGCGCACAGACAAACGTCTTGAGCCGACCAAAAGTCGATGGAGTTGTTTGCTGTTGTAGTGTCGTCAGCCGAAGCTGCCGAAAGACGCAGTGAGCTTTGAGCCTTGTGACAAACGGTCAAATCCAACACAGTAACTGGTTTGTGGAACCTAAACGGTGTGTCCTGAACCGTTTGTGTCTCTGTGCTTGTGTCCTCTTTAAATACGTCCACTGAAGCCCAGTGTGGGCGACGTGGACCCTACGTCGTACCCAACGTGGAGGCCCCATGCTGTCTGCGTAGCTCCGGGTTGAATCTTGCCACCGTGTTTCCTTTTTTCCAGTTATTGGTGTTTTTCTTTGTTTACTTCAGGCGATAGCAGGAAGTTAGCGGATCTTGGTACCACAGTAACTACAACAAGATTTGTGTATGTGTGTGTGTTTGACTCTGTTGAGCACAGTCAAATACATTTATAAACTACACGTTTCATCTTTCATTTTCCAATATCTGCAATATCTGGGGGGGAACCCCCCCACACATCTCCTGACACCAAATGTTCAGAAGTTTATGAGACAGATGAGTGATGATGCTGCAGTGATAATCGTGTCCTGTTCACAACCAATTCATTCGACAGAAGGAATCTGGGTGAATGAACTGCACTGACTCACGTACTGACAAGATTTGTTCCTTTCACAGTCCACGACTGACACAACTCACTGAAAACGAAACTTGCACCGAGCGATTCAGTGAACGAATCTTTTGAACGCTCTTTTGACTGAATGGACTACACTGATTCACTACACCAAAAAGAACTGTTTTGCCCATCACATCTCTTTGAGCTTTCCTCCGCCCCTGTTAGCGCCGCCCATCACTCAGCTGTGTCGTATGTTCAAATACAAATACAAATACCCACCTATCATTGTGTCATCGATCAGTGCCGGTAGGTGAGATGCACACAGTGTGGAGTAAACACATGTTGTGTGTGTGTCTATGTGATTTGATGGGAAGGGATGTGATGATTTTAAAATTTTATTAAAATTAAAAAAACACTGCTAAAAAAAGAATCTCCCCTAAAAAAATGAAAGGTGGTTTTGCTGCAGAGCACACAGGTGGAACACAGGTAATCATTTATCAAGCTGTATATTTTCATAGGAGCTGCTGAAGCTGTTGTGGTGCTGCCCTTCCTCAGTAGTATTATTAGAGATGTGTGTACAGTAAACATGTGCTCTGTCTCCTTCCTGGTTGGAAACGGGTTCCGCTGACGCTCAGCCGCCTGTCGGCAGCAGTCGACGTGGCGTTGTGTCGTCTGGAGTCTCTGCAGATAAAATAACCGGTTCTCTCATCACCTCGTGTACCACATGACCCCTCGACTCTATTTCCTGAGGGGTGTGTGTTTGTGTACATGTGAATACATGAATCCTTTCAAGCGCCTCTGTCTCTGGCATTTTCCATAAACTGCGGTTTTACTAGCACTTTGAGCTCCGCACTGCCTCACGGTCACACAGCATCTCGCATGGCGCCGGAGGACAGAACGTCACCTTCCGTCCATAGATGAACATGATGACACTTCACATCTCTCTCTCTCTTCCTCTCCCTCTCTCCCGCCTTCATGTTCCCACAGTTTGGACCAACGTGGAGCCTCGGTCAGTGCCAGTGTTCCCTTGGCATTCGCTCGTCCCTTTTCTGGAGCCCAGCCAATCAGGAGTGGCGGCCCAGCCTGCTGACGGCCAGCAGCTTGTCAATCAAAGCAAAGGTAAAAAAAAAATTACATCACCACCCAGGGGAGGAGACCTCAGAGTTTTATGACTATAAAAAAACACGCATTTGATCCACATAACAGGAAATAATCACACAGAGATGATTTCTCAAGGAACAACGGCCAAAACACTCTGGAACGCCAAGTCAGTGCTTCTCAAAACAGTTGAACAGTTGAATCAGCACAGTGGGTGTTAGCACCAATGTGGTTCCAGTAGTGTTGTCCATGACACTATTTATTTACTTAAATAGTGAAATGTGTTCAGAGACAAATTTCACTTTCTCATGGAAGGTTCAAATTTCTTTATACGACACAAAGTGACCAAATAGTAGGAAAACCCCTCCTAGCGTACGTGCATACGACATAATGCCACGCTAATGTGATTTGTTCATCCCAAAACAGACGTAGTAACAAGTGTGGAAGCAGACAATCTCACACATTCCTCTGCTGCTACATGAACCGGCAGTGAGGTGGTTTGAGGATGAGCTGGGGGACAAAAAAAACCAGAAAGATTACAGACGTGTATTGTATTCACGTGTATTGTATTCACTAAACATGTAATTTCTTCTGTTTTTCGTTGTAATTTTGTCTGTTTTTCCTGGTATTTTTTCTGTTTGTCGTGTTACAGAAAAAAAAATACCACCAAAAAACAAAAAAATTACCTCAACTCAATAAAACGATGTTGAATGCACAATGTGAACGCAGCAGGCCTCCGTGAAGGAGGAACCAGGTGATCTACTGTGCGTAGACAGCAAGGTCCTGGAGCTCGTGGACAACACCACTAAGCCATTAAGCTAGCTATGCACATCATGTTAGATTTGGTGGCTCCACAACAGCAGATTCCACTGTGACAGCGTGCGCACACACACACACACACACATAGTGCGTAGGCATTATTACGCCTCTGTGTAAACAAACAGGGGCGTCATAAAGACAGATTGTCTGTGCGTGAATTTCGCATAATCTCTGTCAAAGTGGCTGATGAGTCATCATCATGCGCTGCAGGAGAAGAATGACCCATTCATTTCCATCAGGTGTGTCTGATGGTCCACAAATCGAAAGCATGGAGTGTCGTGGCTCCCCAGGACTCAACTCAGCCTCTTACTACCACATTCATTTGCCTCAAAGCTCCTGATATTTTTTCATCCTAGTGCGGCAGAATAAAACATAGATGTGGTCACAGCTTGTCAGAACGCCCCCACACTCATTTCGCTGAACTGCTCATCAACTGCGCTGTAGGAAGGCAGCTGCATGTGTGTCTTCTTAAAAAAAATAAAAATAACCCTTTGCATTGGTTATTTTCCAGAGCCTCGGTGTGGCGTGGCCCTGGTAAGTGACAGGCGCTCCGGCCCTCCAGATCTAGAGAGAGGATCCCCGTCGTGCCCTCCCCCGGCCAATGACAATCCTACGGCAGACAGGGCCGGGGCTGACAGCGAGACAGAGAGCGACACAGATGACCCGTAAGTGGGGCGTTGTTTTGGATTTTTTTTTTTTTCATTTGTTTGAAAATTTTGGCAAGCAAAGCAACATCTGACTGACAAACCCCCCCACTCCCACTACAAACATGACCCATGGAAAACCACAGACTGTCTACATCTGAGCACTCCCAGAGAATAAATAGTTCAAGAAATGAATGAACAACACTCACGTATTGAGAGGATTTAGCATTTTTATGTAATTACAACTTCCTTTTTTGGAGATTTGACAGATGTTTTTTCAGTGATTTGAATCCCTTTTACAAACTTTACCTGTAGTCGTGGTGTTCTCTTTTTGCATTTTGGCCGATCTGAAGTAAAGATTAAGTTCCCTACTGGTATGATGTATGGGGAATGGAGTTAGCATAGAATGTAGAGTGTTGACCCGGTGTGGAATGGGACCAATCAGACGGTTCACTTCAGAAGCTCTTTTTAATCACTCTCAAGAACACCGCACTCAGAAGAGATGGACTTGAACAGGTTTTCTACCAGTTCCATCAGTGAGCGTCTGACAATGGCCGCTCAGTCGCTCAGTCTCGGGCTGTTCTTGCTCTTTCCGAGTGACTCAGACGTGGCTGTCTGGATTGTAGTTGGGTTTTCAGTGTTTCATTCTACTAGGAAACTGCTGAAAATGACCTAATTACTATAGTTGCATTTTTCCCTCCAAAACAGATCTGACGGGGTCAGAATCCAGTAATATTTTTTGTAACTATAAGATAGTGTTTGAGCTGGATTTAAAACTACGAACTGCAGCTCTAAACGAAAGCAGAAGACGCAGTCTGGATCGCACAGCAAAGAATGTTATTATGGCCTGGCATGTGATCTCTGGCTTGTGTGTTTCCAAATCTACGGTTTACACAGAACAACATGTGATCTTGTGTAAGTGACGGTTATCTGTTGTCTCAAACTACACGGGTAGGAAATGGTTGGTAGTCGACTCATTCCTCCGTCTTCCAAATGATTTCACAGCTCTGTAGCCTTGTTGCTTTCCTGAAAGCCCGTCAGAGTGAGAAATTTCTCTCTTTCCCATCTGTTGTTGACTGTCACGGTTTCCTTCTTTTCTTTTCTTTTTTTTTTTTCCTCCACTTTTTGGTGAATGCAGGTTCTCACCGGGTGTGGTGAACGATCTGGCACCCTCCGCTGGCGCCACAAAGAGGCGGACACAGTCGCTCAGCGCCCTGCCCAAGGACGGCGACAGGAAGGTCAGGCCACCGTACAGACTGCTGGAAACAACGGAGATGATACGTTTGCTTGTCACAAATTTGATCACTGACAACTGGGTGTTTCTTCCCCCTCGACCGACCCCCCTCCACCCATCCAGCGGGATAAAGACCACATCCGCCGACCTATGAATGCGTTCATGATCTTTAGTAAGCGCCACCGGGCCCTGGTGCACCAGCGACACCCCAACCAGGACAACCGGACGGTCAGCAAGATCTTAGGGGAATGGTGGTACGCTCTGGGCCCCAACGAGAAGCAGCAGTACCATGATCTCGCCTTCCAGGTTTGTCCTTCCAAACGTACACTCTGTCGCAAGTCATTCGTGTGTTTGTCTTCGCCAGAATCTGTATTTATTTTGCAAGTTTGTCTGTTTGTGGTGGATTTAAGCGAGTTCAACAAAGCAGCCTGTCTGAAATAGGTGAGAGCCTAGTTTCATATGATGAAAGCTGCCTCCCTCCGCCCCCAGGTGAAGGAGGCCCACTTCAGAGCCCATCCTGACTGGAAGTGGTGCAACAAAGACCGGAGGAAGTCGCTGTCGGAGGGCAAAGGCGTCCCGAAAGAGCCGCGGGAGAGGAGCATGTCAGAGAGCATCGGTGTGTGTGTGTGTGTGTGTGTGTGTGTGTGTGTGCGCTCGCCACGTTCGATCTTTGGATCCAGCCCGTGTGAACAGACATGGATCCTACAACTGCCGTGTTTCCTACTAGATTGTCATACTGGAAAATGTAGTTCTAGAGGGCTGCTGTACTCCAACAGAGAAAAATCTCTCAGGATTTATCATTGAGATCATTTTACCAAAGATGTAATTTTATTTCTCTTTTTCCAGATTCTCATTTGGTGTCACAGGCACTAGAGGGGAAGGTGGGAGTCTCAGGCTGGACAGGGGGATCGGACCGCCGCGGCGGGCAGCACCTGCGTCCTCGGGCCTTTTCCCAGAGCGCCATGCACGCCCTGGAGCAGAGCGAGGGAGCGAGAGACCAAGAGAAGGTAGTTGTTAATCTGTAGCTCAAAGGCAGCAAACATACTCAGGAGGTTAAGAAAGCCAAGCATACTGTTCCAGTAAAGTGCTTTATGGTGTAATCTGTCAGACACAACAACAACAACAAGAACAACTCGCACAATTCCTGATCTTAGAAGTTACTTCTTTAAGGTTTTTTTTTTTTGGACGAGACATTTCTTGCAGTGTGCATCGCTGCAATTAAAAAAACACTGCCGACAATAAAATCAACACGGTGAATGAATTAAAACAACAAACAGTCATTGTGTGTGCGTGTGTGTGTGTGTGTGTGTGTGTGTGTGTGTGTGTGTGTGTGTGTGTGTGTGTGTGCAAACAGCAGCTCAGCTGTACATCCTTCTCAAATGGACTCACTTGTCTTTGTGTGTGTGTGTCTGTGTGTGTGTGTGACTTGCTTTGTTGCTGCTGAGAATCCTGCTAAAGCTCCTGGGGGACGCAGTCTCCTACTTCAAAGGTTTTCACTTCATACTTTTTAGTGCTTTTGATGCTGTGAAGCAGCTGTTTGCAGCTTCACGACCAATCACAGAGGAGTCGGTGTGGATGCTCTTTTGTCTTTAAGGCAAAACTGTGTTTGAATGTACACTTTAATACCAGTGATGTTGGAGTTAATGTGTTTGATAATGTTTGTATCTGACAGCGTCTCCAGTTCACATACTACTGCCACAGCTGCTGTTCCTGTGACAGCAATAGAAGGAAGGGTTGTTCAAAAACATGTTTTTTTTCCCTCCTCTGTTCCTGCGTCAGGAGGACGGGGCATGTTCGTTTCGCAACCAGCCGCCGTCACAGTCCCTGTACCAGAGCGGCGCCGGTGAGGACGTGACCAGCGACGAGGAGCACATGGTCATCTGCGAGGAGGAGGGGGACGATGACGTCATGGGTGAGCTAGCGCCGGCCAAACACCAGGGTGACGATGAAGGAGTGACTTGATGAGCACAGGCTGTGCACCTTATTTACATGAGGATGAGAACGACCTGAAATGATGTAGACATGGTAACCTGCAGATGGATGGATGGAACTCAGTCAGCAGTTTACAGCCGCTCTAGTTAATCTGAAGAACGCCTAATCAGATAACTGTGTATATAACTGTGTGGCTCAGCTCTCCTCGTTTTTTTATTATCAAATACAAAGGAGGATCTGCATTAGGTGGCCAGCAATTGACGATGTATGAGGTGCGCACACGCAGCTATTAATCCAGCTTGAAACCATAGCAACAGCCGCAACACGCGACTGGTAATTAGGAGCAGGAAACAACAGCTTTCAACCTTTTCAGATCTCAGCGTGTGAGTGTAAACATAACCTCAGTTTTGGCCCCTGTTGACCCTCTGACCTCTGACCTTCCCCTCAGAGGATTCATGTCCTGAAGGCTCCATCGATCTCAAGTGTAAGGAGAGAGTGTCGGACAGTGATGAGGATGAACCAGACGGACAGGTACGTCCCCCCTCACCATCACGTTCCTGAAACACACAGGCATCTTCCCCTGAATTCATCCAAACCTTCCAGAGGAAAGGGACTGATGTTTCAGTGTCTTCACTTCAAAAGAGGGACGGGACGTCAGTACAGATCAGTCAGCACGACATGAGTTCAGGCCAAAGAGTCAAGGTGCAACGGATCGGTGACAGACACAGCGTCAGCCGCCTCGGAGCTGGTTGATTGTAGAGGTTGCAGAGGATTCTACCAGTTCAATCACTTCAATAAGGTTCTGACCAATCAGCTGGTGACAGGTACCCACGTGGGGGCGTGCCCGTGGCTGTGTGACATATCCAGCTACAGACATGCTAACAGACATGTCTACTGTTGAGGACGATGCGCTGACAGCGCTCACAAACATTCGTTGAAATGCTATTCTGACAAAATCGCACCTCACATCGCACCTCACCCGTTGCTGTGGAAACGGCAGTAGTTTACATGAGGTCACAATGAGCGGTTGCAGCTCGGAGCGTCAGTGAGAACTGGACTGGAACGTTCCGATGCAGGTGGACATTTGTAGTTATTGCTCTGGCAATCTTTGGTCTGAACTGGACTTTACGCCTGGCCATGTTCCACATATAGAAGCGTCAGAGGCAGAAGAAGAATTCTTCATGTTTTGTCGTTATGCACAACTACAACAAAATTTAACAAAAGAGGCCGAAGGGTTACAACAATAAGGTAAAATGATGCAAAATACAAAAGATATATCAACAGTATTTACATGGGAACACACCTACAATGTGTAACAAATTCATGACTCTGTGATCAACACTGATCCAAAGACGTTCATCACTGACTTCATTTCACAGTTTGACTTCATTTGCATTTTGTGTCATTTTGCACATAAACCACATTTTTATCACGTTCTCCTAGTTTCTAAATCCAATTTTCAAATCTTTCTCTAAGAGAAAGGTTCACTGTACGTTGAAAACACTTGCTGGTGAAGAAGCGAAGATCTTCCCGTCTGATTTTTCTCGCTTTGATCTCCATCTCCTCTCTCTTCCCTCCAGCATGGCCTCCAGCCAGTGTCTCACTCCTCTCTCCGCTCCTCCTCTCCTACCATCCCTCCCTCTGACTCCACGTCGTCTAAAAGGAACGGAGGAGGAGGAGGAGGTGCTGAGGACGGGTCAGAGAGGAGGACGAAGACGAGGCCGGACGCTGGACAGGAAGGGAGTGATGGAGGCTGCATCAGAGAGGAAGCAGCAGCTGGAGGGCGAGGAGGAGGAGGAGGAGAGGCAGGTGGAGGTGCTGTCTCCTCTCTGTCCATCCCAGGCTCGGCGTCCAGCACCCAGGTCCTCAGCAGCGTCCGCATGGCGACCAACGTGGTCAGCACGCCAGTGGAGGGCGCCGTCACCCTCAGCTCGCTGCCTCAGGACGGGAAGAAAGCTGCTCTGCTGATCGGAGGAGGCACCACACCAGGGGGTGGGTACCTGTCACCATCCTCCTCCCCTGCTCCTCTCAGCGTAGACCCCCTGGGGGGCGGCGTGGTCACCAGTCTCCTTTTGGGAGCCTCGTTCCCCGTTGACCAACCGGTGCGGCCGGCACACACACAAACTCCCCCGCCCCCACTCAAGCCCGCTGCCGCCACCTCCAAGCTGCCCGCCCCGTACGCCCCGCCCACCGAAAGCCCCACCTCCCCTCAGCTCCTCCTCTCCATGTCCGCCACCGCCTCCCTGACCAATGGGGTTTGTTTAGGGGCAGGAATGAGCCCCGGACCCAGAGGTGAGACAGAGACACACTGACACAACTCACCAAGAACATTTGTCTTATTTAGCATCAAAACACCTAAAATCACACATCACCTGCAAAAGGAACATGTTTTTAGACGTGTTTTGCTTGTTTCAAGCAAAGTTTGACTGGAAAAAAGCAGAAAAATCTGCCAGTGGAGCAGAGAGGAGATTTGTTTTGCTTGTAATAAGAAAAAAAAACATTTGCTTGAAACAAGTGAAGATTGTCTTAAAACTAGTTAATGCTTCAAGTGATGTGTCTTCTCCTTGTTTTAATTCCATTTCATATTTGTATAAGACATTTTTTATACTTATTTTCATTATTGTAAGGTTGTGGAGATTACGACTTCATTCGCACTGGGAGGGGAGAAGCTCTCCAATTGCGTTCTATGAGTTGCATGGTGAAATGACAGTAAAGGGCACTCTATTCTATGACCTAAAGAGATTTTTTGGAACTAGACATTAGACATTTTGATTCGAAACCAGACAAATATCTCTGTCCGATTTAGAATTTTTGCTGTGTAGAAGTGACTGAAAAGAACAAACCAGTCATGGTTCATGTAACTGTTTTCAGTGGAAACACTAGAAAACAAGTCTTTATCCAGCTTGTTGCTTTGCTGCAGTCGCCTTTTTTTTCCTGTTATTCATCTCGGCAGGAAACACTGACAATGGAGTGGCTTTCATAACGGCGTATAAATGACTGACAGGACAGACAGTGGTGATGAGTTGGGCCGCCCACCCTCAGCCACTTTATTCATCTGAAACATTGTTCCAGCTTGTTGTCAGCAAGGAATTTGTTCTTGTATGCGTCGCTGACACGTCCTCGCCGTCCCCACCCACCAATCGCTCCTCTGTCGTCTTCACCTTCCATTCATCTGCTCCTCATGCTCCATTGTTTCATTCTCTCTCTCTCTCTCTCTGTCTCTCATTAGTCCAAACACAGTCGCCGGTCTTGCAGAGTAAGATGCTGGTTCCCATGGCAACAGTGAGAAGTGGGTCTACACCTCCTCATCCCTCCATTTCCCTGGTGGCTCCGCCTCTTCCTGTGCAGAACGGTCCAGCGACAGGAAACAAGGTAGTGATGTCACTGTCCTGCAGATGACAGGTTTCCCAGCAGCGGCAGTTGTTTAACTGAAATTGAAAGTTAGCACTGACAAACCCTTAACCTGTGTTATAGAGCATCTTCTCACAGATGAATACATGAAATGGACACAGACGAGCAGTGTAACAATGGCAGAGAAATAGCATAGAAGTAAATTAGTTAGATTCCACATCAGGAATAAAGTCAGTAACACAAAAAACATAAGAGAATCATTCAGTACTTAGTATTCAGTTATTTTATATATGTGATGACTTCATTGGCTTTTAACAACCAGTTAGAAATGTTGAAAAAGTTAACACTCTTTTTAGCTTTTTTTTTTTTTTTTTTTACCAATTTAGTATTTGTATTTCCCTCTGTAGATCATCCAGATCGCTCCTTTGCCAGTGGTCCAGACCAACGTTCACCCTGGTGGTGCGGCGACGGTGCACCCTGGGAGTCCCTTTCCTGTTTCCGTGGCAACAGTGATGGCTCCTGGAGCTGCGCCCCCACAGACCGTTCTTCTGACCTCTCCACCCACCAGGTCAGTAGCACCTGAAAGACGAGCTTTTATATTCCCCAGCTGCTCGGAGAGGCTGAAGACGTCGATTCCTCTGCCGTGCGCTGCGAAGCGCTGTAAAACGATGGCGCTTCTCTCTCGCTCTCGTTCAGGATCAACTATGTCCAATCCAGCCCAGGCGTTCCCACGACAATGCCCCAACAAGCCGCGCCCCCTCCAGGCTCCGCTTACCTCCCGTCTCCTCTGGCCACCCTCGGGTTCACTGCCATCACCCCGGCTGGTCAGACACTGGTGCAGCCTCTCATTGGTCAGCCTCCACTGCTGGCTCCCGCCCCAAACCTGAGCTGTCCGTCTCAGACCCCGACGGGCCAGACGTCAACACCCGCTGGTCAGGTAAACAGGATCCACTGCGGGATCCACTGCGATAGCATGGAGACTCTCTGTACCACGACTTTTTTTGTAAAGCCTCTTTGAGTCTTTGAGCGTTTGTGTGCTATGTACATTTAATGTGTTGTTATTATTATTTTATCTTATTTATTATTGTTATTGTTATTGTTGTTGTTGTTGTTGTTGTTGTTGTACTTAATTTTATATACGTAGCTCTTTTAATGTGCTGTATATATTATTGTTAAATAATATTTTTTAACTTCTCATCCCAAACAACAAGGTCAAACAAAAATTCACACCAAACTAAATATTGCATCTTATAAGTCAGTTCTGTTAGCAGGAATACCTTTTTTTTTAGTTTCCAAGAAAACATTTTTACAGATTTAATCAGACAATAAAATGAGTTTCATCTCTCCATGGGCCCGTCAGGTTCTGACTGCCATCTACCCCGCGCCCACCATCCCTCTGGCCACTGGCGTGGTCTCTGTCACGACTGTTCCGCCCGCGGCGGCTCCCGCTCAGGACGGGGTTGACCCTTCCTCTCCATCAGGAGTGCAGGGCTCGGCGGTGGCGACCCCCCCGCCCGGCGTGGAGGTGGAGCAGAAGATAGAGGTGAAGAAAGAGCAGGATGCTGAGGAGGACGGCCAGTCGCCGTCCAGATGTGTGTCCAACTCAGCGGCTGCGTGCACAGGTTGGCGTCCTGTCGTCTGGTGGTCGTGTCCCCGGCTAGCATCAACGTGAACCCGTCCTACGGGCGTTTTCTTTCGATTTCATCATTTGCATCATCATTTGTTTTCCAGCTCGTTTGCAGAGTCATCACATAGTTGTATACATAGTATCTATTGTGGTCGTGGTACACCTGAGGCACAGGAACGGTTTCAGGACCAGTCCGTGAAAATCTGCCTGAGACAAGGAATTGGAGGCTGACAGAGCACAAAGTCTCAACTTGTTTCTTGTTGTTTTCTATTCCTAAAAAAGAAGAAGACATCAGTCTGTACATCAAAGAGGAGAATGTGAGCCGAGAGAAAGCTGGTGAGACGGATGGAGGGAGGGAGGAGACAATGAAGGATCACAGTGGAAGGAGAAGAGGGGCGGAGAGAGAGGAGCTCAGCCTGGACGACCAAGAGGTCTGTGCCTCCTCTGTTCCTCCGCCATGTCTGCATTCATGTGGAATGTTTCAGGTGAATGGATCTGTGAATGTTTGCGTCCAGGCCAGACCTCGTTCCCCTCCCCGCCCCCCACCTTCGGGTTTGGACCCCCCTCCGCCTCCTCCTGCCGACAGAGAACCGGCCTGTTCCTCAAAGAAGATCAAGTTCCGACCACCGCCACTCAAGAAGACACCCGACGCTCTAGAAAAGTACGTGAGTGTGTGTGTGTGTGTGTGTGTAATTGGGGGGAGGGGGCTGAACTGGAGCAAAACGTGTCTCTGGGTTCAAGATTAGACATTGACGTGACACTGTTGCGTAAACACACATTCTCCGTCGATCTGTCCATTGTCCAAATGGATTTTAAACCTGGTCTCAACTTCTCGTCTGGACGGTGAATCCTCATACTTTCCATATAGATGTGTCATCGCACAACCCCCTGACCTCTGACCTTTGACCTCTTCCCCCAACGTCTCATAACAACAACAACGTCTGTGCTGCAGCAGATAGTGAAGTCTGTTGGGTTTAAAGCCGTGAGCGTCTGTCTTTGGAGGTCTGGTTGTCATTGTTTTTCTTTGTTTACTTCAAGCGATAGCGTGATGGTGAGTTGGTCTTGTTGCCATAGTAACTCAGCTACTTAAAATGAGCGGATCTTGTGACCGCAGTAACTCCAACAACATCAGCATCATTTTCCACTTACATTGTCACATGGTGGTGGGTTGTATTTGCTCAGCAGACAAGGAAGTGCAGCTCCACCGTGTCGTTTTTGGCGACTTTCAGCGCCTCCTACAGGCCTGGAGGATGAATTACAGCCTGGCGATGCGTTTCCAATGGATCCATCTGAATGCAAATATTCTTGTTATGGTGCTGAGGAAGGTGGAGGGGAAAAGAAGGTGCTTTTGGTCCGTGTGGACATGGCCTCAGTGCGTTGGTCGTTTTCTTCATATCGTGGTGTCCATGAGTGTTAGTAGTCCAAAGCTGTGATTGTGGCTCCAGAGCATCAGTGCCAAAAGAAAAACAAAGCCAGTCTGCCAGGTCCTTCTGTCTCTCTGGTCCCTGGAAGACAATGTTCTCTCTTTCTGTAACAGCTTACGTTTCCTCAGACCCCGAGCGCTCGTGCAACAGCAGGTTATCTTCTGTATTTAAGGTGCCAAGCAGCTTGAAGATGACATACAGTGGTCTGGACCACACGCCCGCATTTGTTTTACACTCACTGTCACTCTTAGAAGCTTCCAGAGTGAGATAACAAACTTCATCAATTCATGATGGGGTTGTTTTGTTTTTCTTTCTCCCGACTGAGCGAGAGACAGAGACAGTGTCACGACATTGTGACATGGTATATATGGTCATTCACTGCGTTTTTTTGACAGTTTAAAACATTTTGAAATTTAAAATGATGATAAAATTTAATAAAATAACATGTTTTAGGAGACAAAAAAAGGTTTAGAGGTCAATAGATACTCATGTGAGTACAGTCGTAAATGTCCCTGTCCCCACACACTAACTGTTCTCTTTTCTTTCTTTCTTTTTTTTTTAAAACATAATAGTCAAATTTACCTGAAAACAAACACTGAACTAGTAAACTAATCTGCATAACGGCAGATTTAAATAATGTGACGCACGTAAGACAGGTGATTTGTTGGAAAAAAATACAAAAATTATAAAAACAATTTAACAAATACAAATGGAAAAACACTATATATATATATATATTTCACTATTTTTTTCCCCACTGCTGGTGCACACCCTTTGTCTTGTCAGTGGCTTCATTCCATCGCGTCCTGCTCACTGAGCTGATGCGGCTGATGCTCCTTCTGTGCGCAGGGTTTTATCAGAGACCTATTTCGAGGAGCGTTTTGCAGAGCTCCCAGAGTTCCGACCGGAGGAGGTCCTCTCCTCACCCACTCTGCAGAGTCTGGCCACCTCCCCCAGAGCCATCCTGGGGAGCTACCGCAAGAAGAGACGCAACTCCACAGGTGGGACCCTTCTGGAACCTTCATGAAAACACCCCGGTCATTTTATTCTTTTTCTATTTTCCTTTGTAATCCTTTCTTCACATGCTCCGTTCCTTCTCCCGTCATTTGTCCGTCCACCACCAGAGCTGGAGCCCACAGCAGAAGAACCCAGCTCACCGAGGAGGAAGACCCGTCGTCTCTCGAGCTGCAGCTCGGAGCCCAACACCCCGAAGAGCGCCGCCAAGTGTGAGGGCGACATCTTCACCTTCGAGAGAGCAGGTAGGAACGTTCCAGCAGGTCAGTGAGCCACAGAATTCCTGCCTAACTCTGACATCCCTTCCTGTCTAAGCAGGTGCTGAAGGAGAGGACCTTCTGGGGGACTTGGACCGGGTCCCCTACTCATCTCTGCGTAGAACTCTCGATCAGCGGCGGGCTCTGGTCATGCAGCTGTTTCAGGAACACGGCTTCTTCCCCTCAGGTGATTCACGATTAGAAACAACCGCCACGATCCTCAGGTAGCAGGTCACTGCTGATTCATGCTTTGGAGTACCGTAATTACTTGACTATTTGCACACAAAACGTCAAATGTAAGTTGAGATGTGTCAGCCGGCTCCTCTACCTGGTGTGAAGAAGGAGCTAGGAGAAGGCGGAAATGTCCGTCGATTCCTGGAAGTTGAGAGCTCACACTTCACAGCCGAGTTTCTGTCATTACGGTAACGGCTTCCATCAACAGAGCAAACAGGTAGCACCAGGGACACACCATCGGCGGTAAAGGGTTAAAAGAACCATATGGAGGCTCTGGGGACATCTAGTGGCGAAGCTGGAGATGGCAGCCATCAAAACTCCAAAGTCTTGAAGGGTCTGTTTTATATTATTCACCAGCAGCAGCAACCACATAGCCGATCAGAGATAGTCAGCCTCTTTGGGAAGAGAGGGGAGAAAAGAACTAAATATGTACACTAGTTACACTAATCCTGACCTCTGACCTCTAGTTTTTCTTTTTTATTTTAATAGTAAAACGCCCCTGGGTGGGCTCCAACCCCCGACCTTTGTGTTAACAGACAGACCCACTAACCACTGAGCCACAGAGACAGTCCACTGCTGCTGTTGTGGAGTTCTAGACAGAGGAAGAATCCTTCAAAAGATTCCTGGATCCAGAAGGTTCCAGAACACCACCAACATTTAATCACCTGGTCCTGGTCCATGAGCAGCAGTTACATTTCACTTTACATTTCAGTAAAATACGTTTACAACTTTTGGAGTTATTTTGCTGACAGACAGCAAAACACCACCTCCTTGGTGGAGGTGATAATCGCCGTTTCTGTTGCTGCTCTTGCGTCAGAGTAAGGTCCTGTAGGGGAAATCTGTTACTGCTCTGACTGCTCTGACTGTTCTGACGTCTCCTCTCCTCCCCCAGCTCAGGCCACCGCTGCCTTCCAGGCCCGCTACTCAGACACCTTCCCAACCAAGGTGTGTCTGCAGCTGAAGATCCGGGAGGTGCGTCAGAAGATTATGCAGACAGCCACGCCTGGAGCCCTGGAGCCTGGGGGGTCAGTCGAGGCGAACGCCGCCCCGTCCCACAGCTCCTCTTTCAATCAATCAGCCCGGGAGGACGGAGGGGCGGAGCAGCCAGAAGGCCAGAGCCACGAGGAGCCCAAAAGTGAAGGTTCATAAGGCTGAAAAGGTGGAAAAATCGAGTAAAAGAGGATGAGAGAGCAGAGAGTGCCCCACCCCTCTGAAGAAAACAACCAGCAGGATTTGTTCTCCTGGCACTACTCTCCAGTCAGACCTGGGCAGACCTCCATCTGACTGTGGTCACCAATTCACTAATGTCCAAGATGCGCTTGATTGATCCAATCAGACCTCTATTTTTTTCCCTTCCTTTTTCTTTCAAAGCCTCAAAAATGGACAAGTGCGTCTCGTCATCCTCTTTTATTTTTCTTCTTCTTTTCAGAAACACCCAGAACATTCTCAGTTCTTTCTCGATTTGCCCAGGTCTGCGCTCAGCACATTTGTACAGTAGTTTGACACAAACTCTGTGGTACACACTCTCTCTGTCTCTCACACACTCACACACACACACACACACACACACACACAAACACAAACAAACACGGTGCATATGTAATCAGCACGTGATCTCGCTCACACACACACACACACACACACACACACACGTACCAAATCAGACTGTTACGCTTGGTTGGCCGTCCCCAGGAGCCGCCACCAAGGACCATGACACACAAAGGCACTTTGTCACTTGTTGTGCAGATGCAGTTTGCTGTTGCCAGCCAACCAACCAGCCCTCAGATGCCATTGACTTGACCTCCTTCTCGTCCCTCCACTCCTCAGCACAGTGGTCGGGACGCAAACACAACCCCAACGACCTCCACTGATAATTCCACAGCCCCTCAATGCTGCAAGACAGACAGCACACACACACACACACACACACACACTCACACACACTCACACACATGCGCGCGCACAGCGCATGGACACGTCTGTGCGTTGTAGGTAAATACAACCAATCTTCGACCCCGGTCCGACCAAGCCATCGGCCTGCACACTTTTCAGTGATTGTAATGAGAAGACAAACTGAAAGCATGATTTCTGCTCGTTCCCGGGAAAAAGACGGCAGGAGTCAGCGTGACCAATCTTTGCACCTTCGGTTATCGCCATTTTCAAAGACTGAATCGTCCTTGGCGCCAGCGGATGGATATGTCTGTATGTATGTTGTGAAACCAACAAACCCTAAAGAGATTATTATGTAAAGACACGTATTGGTTGTGAGGCTTTGATGAATCTACGTGACGTTCGACACAGAACTGACTGAGAGAGAAGAAAGTGGGTGCTGTTCACTGGACGGAAGATTCCAACGACGGGACGGCAGATGATCCGAGTCAATCAGAAAAACAAACCTTTTTCCAGCAGAGAAAAAAAAAGGAATTTTAACCAAACGTCTCTGAATCTCCCAGTGGATATGATGTTGCTTTCTCTTGTTATCGTTGCCGTGGAAATAACCAGTTTTACCGTGGCCTGTTTTTCTCTCGTGGCTTGTGTGTCTTCTCCAGCATAAAGAAAATCACAACAACAAAAAAAAAAGACTTTGGACTACAAAGGGGGGCAAAATCTGTCCACACCCCCCGACCCCCACCCTGACCCCTTTTAATTGTACCTGGGTGTCCCCTTCTCCCTCTCCGACAGTTACCACCAGACACAGAAGTGGGGGAGCAGGGGCGTTTGTCGTTTTGTAAAACGTTGAAATCAGGTGTTTGCACAATTTGCGCGGCCCCTCTCATCGGAGGCCGCCGCGAGTTCAATCAGGAAAGTATTGTTTTTAGAGATTGTTGTAATAGAAAAATAATCACCTTGTTCCATATGTTATCACCCACCTTTTCCCTCCCTTCTCTCCCCAGCTCTCCCCAGACCCCGCCCCCTTCTTTCCTCCCACCCCACACCCCTCCTCCCTCCTTCAAGTGTTGATAGAAAGTGCCCTTAAGCACTGGTCCCGGGTCAAGCGCTATGTAGCTCAGGATGGTTCTGGTTAGGCTTAGTTCAGGGAAAGCAGATCCTAGACCAGCCCTGGAGGGCAGTCTCTTTGGGAGCCCTCCCCTCTTCCCTCTCTTCTTGACACTTTATCCTTTCCCATCAAATGGTGCAATAGGACATTTTGTTATTTTTATTTGTTTTCTGGGGAGCGGGTGGGTTGGTTTGTTTTTTTTCGCGGGTGGGATGGGGTGGGATGGGGGATGCTCTGTGCCATAGATATTAAAATCCAGTGCAGTCAGTCAGTGCGAGGAATGAGCTGTTGTGATACTATCTTTAACTATGGTATAAAACAAAACAAACAACAACGGCAAAAAGAAAAAAAAGAATCACACAAATATTGTTATCGTTGAAGAGATAGAGAGTATAACTTACTAAAAGTCCATTCAATTTTTGAATAGCACTTTTTGGCTCTTTGCTTCCTTGTTGAAGAGTGGGGGTAGTTCTTACTATGGGTATCTCTTTTATTTCTCTGTATACAGTTGGATGTGTGAAAAAAAAATATATATATATATATACACCGGTATTTCCATTTATGTGCATTTAGGTCTGTGTTCGGGTGTGTGTGTATGTTTTGGCACATGCAGGTAGTGTGTTAACATGACCAACCACTTGTTCTGTCATCACACAGCAACATTATCAATAGTATATTTTTCAGTGTTCGACATTCTATATTCTACTCTAGAGACAGTATTTTTATAGTCGTCATGACTATTTTGTCTGCCATATTGACTGTTATCCAGCCCGGTTGATTCAGGATATATATGAAATATATATTCAGGATATACAAGATACACACAGGTAAAACAAACAAAAAAAGAAGACTATCAATTCACATCTCCTCGGGGTTCGGGCTGTAACGTGTCCATCTGCATGCATGTGCGATCACATGCAAGCGTGCACACACCCGCACAGACATGATATGTGCATACACACACACACACACACACACACGTATGCCTGTGTACTGTATGATTGTGCTTGAAAATAAACTGTCCTTACTTTGGAGAAGGAATTTTAGGATGAGCGAAGTGAGTGTTATCTCATAAGCAGGCATGTTGACCATGTGCAATATTTCTAAACAACAACAAAAAACTAAATATTGAAAATATTAAAGATCTAACACAATGTCTGCGGTTCTTGACTGTCACAGTTTTGCATCAGTGTTTGACCTCGTTGCACGTCTGATGCGACCAATGTCAGTGAGGAGCTCAGGCCAGCTTTCCCCCAGATGCATAGAATTTGGTACAAAACTACTGAACAGGATGTAGAAATGTAGCCACAAAACTGAAATTTCCAGTTGTTTAGCTGGCCTCAAATGTCTGTGTTTAGATAGATAGGTGATAGATACTTGTGTTGATCGCCAAGAGGAATTCACATTTTGATTATTTGTTCAGTTATTGTAGGTACTGCTCTGCCTTTATCAAATTTACAAATAGCTTCTTCCTTACCTGTTAAGATATTTATTGAATAGCGAATAATATTATCACAAATTAATAATTTTATTATTACTACTTTGGACAAAGTATGGCAAGGCGTTACAGAGCCCAGTTTGATTTGATTGTTTAGGTGGAATTGAAAATCATGTTCCATGACTCTCATCAATTCAGCCTTGTGGCGTGCTGACATACACTGATTGACGATCATTTCCTTGGCCCACATCCACTGCCCAGTCATATTTTGTAGTTTATACGACTTGTGAAACCTACAGCGGTGAACCTGATCAACAGCTATTGTGAACTCCATTTCCCAGGTGACATTGCGCGCAATCTGATTCGAGGTGTCCAGCAACAGCTACCAGCCCAGACAGCCGGCGGCAACGGGAGCGGCGGCGTTTCGCGGTGTGTCTTTCCGGCTATTACTCGCTGCTGAGTATTCCTGAATTGATCGTCGCCTGGCTGAAAAATAGTGAAAAACAACCCTGCTCCCTGTACAGAGATATGAGCGGCAGCGGGCGGCCCAGGACCAGCTCGTTTGCTGAGCCGCCAGGTGTTCCAGGAGCCGCCGCTGCATCCGCCGGATCAGCCGCTGCCGTGGGGAGCAGTACAGGAAAGTCCGGGGTCCCACAGGCCTCCGGCAGCAGCTCATCGGGATGCTCGAACCTAAAGCTTGCCCGTAAGTATCAGTCAATCTTGCTTTTATCACGATACGTCCATGAAATACAAGAGGTGTTTTCTGAATTCGACTGCGTCGGTGTTATGTCACAGCATAAAGGGCAGTCGATCCCCGGGTAGCTAGCGACTTGCTAGCGTGTCAGCTAGCTAGCATGCTAGCGTTAGCCAATGGTTCTGTTGAAGTCGCCCGTCCAGTTTATGGTGTATTAACCGCTGTTGATAACAAACCAGCTGCCGACCGTAAGTTTAACCCGTATTAGCACTGGACGTGCTCACTGTAAAGGACTAGATCGGGATTAGCGGTCCGTAACTGCGGACACTTGAACGGGCTCTTTGTGGCTAAGCTAGGCTCGGATGCCTGAACTTCTATGTTCCTTCCACGGGTGTTTGAGAGGATCAGCTGTCAGTCTGACTGGAAAGGAGGTCACAGTGGAAAACTTCCACAAGGTCACTTGTGGCGCACTGTCTGAGCAGCAGGTGGCCCACATCTGGGGGGTGAAATCGACTGACATCCTGGAATGGAGGTGGTTTGTCAGCTGTGATGCCAAGGAGGCTGGGGTCCAATCCTTTTTGTGTCTGTTTACCCAAATCTTACCATCCAACTGGCTTGTATCTTAGAGCCCGAACGGGAGGTCATCTCCACTTCAAAGCTGTGTGACCCTTGTTCGATTCTTCCCCTCAGCAGCAGCTGCAGCAGCAGCATCTTGAGATGTTCCATCCATCGTTGCTCCTTTGAAGGATCGTTGTTGTCTTGCATTGGAGACATCGAGGCCTCATTTGACTTGTAAACTAGAGATGGATGGGATTACACAGTACTCATGTTAAAGATGAAAATATGAAATATATTTCTGGTGCTTTTTTCCGGTTGAGGTTATATACTTTGGGTTGGGGGGCTTCATTGGCATTTGCAGTCCATAAGTTACCGTTCAAATATTTGCTTTTCATTTTCAGATACAATTGGAGTAGTGTTCAGATGAGAAGTGTCATGCCGGTGCTGCACAGATTTATTTTCTGGCTGTGAAGAATGGCGTTGCCTTCAGTTTCACCTGTCTGATAATGCTCTGATCCCCATTGATTGTTACAAGCTTTGGATAGTGACCTAATGATGGAGGTACAGGTGAAGTCACTGGACTCAGCTTTCCTTTGGAGATGTTCTGGGCCGATGGGTAGGATGCCCAGTGGTCGACCCAGAGGGACTGGTCTCTCATCTGGTTTGTGATTACCGTGGAGTACCACGGAGAAAAAGCTGAAGTGAGTTGCCATGGAGAGGGACGACTGGAGGTCCAGTTCAGGCGATGGATCTTCCTTCCGAAGTGCTTGCGAAGCAGAAAAACTGGTTTTCATCTTGCCTTGTTCAACATCCTCATTTCCTTGCAAGCCGGTCGTCCACCTCGCTGCCATTGAGGAAGAAGCTTCCAGCAAGAAATGATGTCACCGTTGTTCCATCAGTCACAGATTTGTGTCAGGATAATGTCGCTGTGTTTAATAGTGTTTAGTAGACAAAATGAAAAGGAGATTTTAAAAAATTAGGATTTATGTTTGATTCGACAGGAAACTTAGGGATGATTGACAGTTGTAAATGTCACCAGCTTTCTGTCCGCTCGTACAACTGTCAGCCTCTGGGAACTGGACATTCCGATGAATCGCTTCCTGCCGCAGGCTTTCATATCAACACAATAACTCAAGAACAAGAGATACTGGATAGATAAGAGGTTGTCCCAGTGGGCGAGTACAGATGGCCTGGTTAGATTTTGGGAGATTCTGCTGCATTAAACCACATATCTAATAAGATCAACTTCATTCTTTTGAAGCTGCTTTGCTCTCATAGCAGTTCATCGGAGCAGTGTTGTTCTTAAAATCGGATACACTGACGCTGAAGACATCCACCTCTGCTGCTTCACCCATTGGTGATCACTAACTTACCTCTTTTGTGCCTCGTGCCATTATCATTCACGTTTAATCTGTACATTTGTTTAGCCTATTTAAATTGACCGGTTGAGTCTTTTGGAGATGTAATCTTCTTACCAAAAGGATACAGTGTCAGTTGTCGGTCTGATATTATCTGGTTTTAAAGACACAATAAGAGAAGAATGAATCTCGTACAATGGATCAGAAAAGGAAGAGTTGTCTCTATCGTGATGGATTTACGTCGTTCATCTCTGGAGTGTTTCTATGCTTTACAAAGAAAATGCTCGCTGGAAGATGGAGCAGAAACAGGCGAGTATGTATTTAAACCTTCTTTTCCTGCTCACCTGTCGCCCCGCGTGAGTGTATGTGTGCACATATTCACGTCTGTCCAGACGATGAACTCACTCACTGAGTCACTCTGCAGGCCTCACAGTTTCAGCTGTAATAGATATCGCCAGCATACGTATTGGATGACTCCACACTTTAGCAGCTGAGGTCAGTGTGTGTGCGCATGTGTGCATGCTGCGCTATGGATGTACATGAACACCAGGACACAGAGCGACAACATCAATCGGTGGATTGTCTCGTCCAGTAAACAAAATGGGAACTATGTGTCCGGGAAAACAGCTTAGTGTCAGGATGAGGCTTTGCATATACATAGAGATCTGGACAGATAGATAGATAGATAGATATAGATAGATTCTGTCATTGATCTCTAAGAGAAATCCACAAAATCTATCTGCTGTGTGTCTGAGAGTCTCTGTGTACATGTACAGTATGTGTGTAAGTAGGTTGACAGGAGATGCCGTAGTTACACTCTCATGTACTCTACAGTATGAACGATGTCAATTAATACGTAATAACAACCAACATAATAATAGTAACAATAATAATAAGAATAAATAAAACAGGCCAGACTGAGTGTCAGTCACGATACTTTTATAAATACTGACCATGTTGTCCAGTGGAACTACATGCACATGCATACGAGAGCGTTGTGAGACTAGAATGGACGACAGGACACGGAGCCCCGCTGATTTCTGTCCACTCTGAAGCCTCGTAAGACGCCGCCAACTTGCGTCCCGCTCCTCTGAGGCCGTCTCACGCTCCCACCGTCTGCTGAAGGCTTTCACGGCTGCAGTACACTTCTCCTCCACCCATGAAATCAACATTAAATAAGGACAAATATGCAGAAATGTGTAGCCCGTTGCAGCAGATGATGTAACAAAATAATCCTTTTGATAATCCAGTGTACTGCTGTCACTTAAAACAGTCTGTCAGGACGAGGAAAGTGCTTGGCCTATTTTTTGGGTAATTCCCTCTTTAATTAGTCAGTGTCTTGGCTGTGAACTCATGTCATCCCTCTCTCGTTCTCTGTAACGTTGACAGGCCATCATTAACCTAAAAAAATCAGATGGCCCACATGTTCAGATCGGCTACAGTGAGAGTCCTCCGTCGGAAACCAGTGCGGTTGTTTTGTGTCCGTGGGTAGCTGACGCTGTCCTGTTTGTTTCCCAGGAGACAGCGGGAAGGTGACTACAGTTGTGGCCACACCGGGTCAGGGGCCCGACCGCCCGCAGGAAGTCTCTTACACCGACATCAAGGTGAGCGTGGGCCTTGTCACTCGCACGCGACAACACTGATGAGCGTTGCAGCGTAGTGTTTGAGTTGTTTATTTCCAATCTTGATCACTTTTGGTGCATCCACATGGAATCAGCCGGTAAACTGGACGACAGAAGGAAGGTAAGACATTGATGAGGGCGGCAGAGAAAACTGATGACGACAACGACCCTCAGTGTTAAAATATTTCAACTGCCACGGAATTCACTACCGGGTGAGACGTAGTTTCAGTTTGTGATGCAACAACTAGAGAAAACAGGATTTTATAGCCGTAGATGGATTGCTTTGATAGTAACACGCTAGAGTTTGTCTTTTCGATTTTGTCACGGGGGTCCCATTTTGCCATCTGACTGCTCGTCAGGTTTTCCGCTCCGTCCAGCAGACGTCTCTCCCGTTTCCCTGATTCCATGTGAATGCAGCATAGATTTTGTCCTGAGACAGAAACCTACCAGGGCCTCTGCAGTTTTCCTTCAACACCTAAGACATGCAATATATATTTGTACTTAGTACATTAAAAGCAGTTTAAAGCACAAATGATGCCTGGGGCTGTAGGGCTGCTTTGACCGAATCACACTGAGGAGAACTGGTATGAACCCTCGTTACAAAGCTAGTATGCAGATTATCTGCAGACAGATACTCCCGCTCTGCACGTCGCCCTCTGACGTCCTCAGCCGTCTTGGTCGCAGGTGATCGGCAACGGATCGTTCGGTGTGGTTTACCAGGCTCGGCTCATCGACAGCCAGGAGATGGTGGCGATCAAGAAGGTTCTGCAGGATAAGAGGTTCAAGGTAAGGTGTTTGAGTTTTGTTTTTGGGTGGTTGCTGTACAGACTGATGATTTTTTTTTCTTTTGACTCTGTCCTGTGCGTTCCCGTCTTTGTAGAATCGGGAGCTGCAGATAATGAGGAAACTGGACCACTGCAACATCGTCAGACTACGTTACTTCTTCTACTCCAGTGGTGAGAAGGTACGTGTTGCAGGGCACCATTTGTCAACGTGTTGTCAGTGCATCCCATTCTTAACACAGTCTAGAGAAGAACCAACGTTGTTCAGTTCCTTTGTTGTCCTGCTCCAACTATCTCAAGACCACAGTTTCACAGTAAAGATACATTGACAGATGTTGTTAACGTGTTACCACACAATATTTTAATAATTTATGCACTGATGTGATTGTTATACCTTCTTGTGTATTAGTTTGTTTCTTTGATTGATTGCTGTGAAATGCTCTTGCCGTGACATTGCCTGTGTGGCTGACATGGCATTAAATGTTGTCACTCACTCCCTCTCTAGAAAGATGAAGTGTACCTCAACCTGGTGCTGGACTTTGTCCCTGAGACAGTCTACAGGGTGGCCAGGCATTTTAACAAGGCCAAGAGCATCATTCCTATAATATATGTGAAGGTAAGGGTTTTTTGTCCTTTACATCTCCTGATGATGATGATGATAATAGTTCATCCATCCATTCCTTCTATCTATTTATCCGTCCAGTCATGACTTGATGAATGCCGTGCCCTCCTCAGGTCTACATGTACCAGTTGTTTCGCAGTCTGGCCTACATCCATTCCCAAGGTGTGTGTCACCGCGACATCAAGCCTCAGAACCTGCTGGTCGATCCAGAAACTGCCATCCTCAAGCTGTGTGACTTCGGCAGGTGAGCAGCAGGAAGTCTGAAAAGATTTGACTCCATCTTAAAATACTTTTTTTTTCACCGTCACACATTCCTGTCTCCACAGTGCCAAGCAGCTGGTTCGCGGCGAACCCAACGTGTCGTATATCTGTTCGCGGTACTATCGTGCCCCTGAGCTCATTTTTGGAGCCACTGATTACACAGCGAACATTGATATCTGGTCAGCAGGCTGCGTCCTGGCAGAGCTGCTGCTCGGACAGCCCATATTCCCCGGTGACAGTGGCGTGGACCAGCTGGTGGAGATTATCAAGGTGTGTGTGTTCGCTCTGAGGCGTCGGCATGTCTGCATGTGAAGCTCATGTCTGCAGCTCACCCTCGTCTCTGTCTGTCAGGTGCTCGGCACCCCGACAAGGGAACAAATTCGAGAGATGAACCCGAACTACACAGAATTCAAATTTCCTCAGATCAAAGCTCATCCATGGACCAAGGTCAGTCGAGTCCAGATCCTGTCTTCATCTTATTACGTGTTGATTGAAATGTTTGCACCCGTCCCATCGTCTTTTAAATGAGCATTTGCTCAGACGCGATTTCAACAAGGCGCAAACTGACACTACTTTCTACTACGGAGTAAAGTCTGTTTCAGTGTGTGACTGAACCACCCATCACAAAAATACACTGACGTGTCCACGGAGACTCAAGCAGAATCCTTTTAAAAACTGGATTTTCCACAAGAATCCAGTGAAGCTGCTGTAGTACAGCCTCCAGGCCTCTAGGTGGAGCTGTAATATGAGATGGAAACAAACACAGGAAGAAGATATGAATGAAGAAAATGTGAATGGAGACCGAAAAATACTTGTGTGGACGGACAAACAGACACTTGACATTCAGCAATTCTGAACGCAACCAGCTGCCATTGTTGTTGTTAGCCAGTTAGAAGGAGGCTAAGGAGAGATGGAGCTATGACGTCATTGTCTAGGTTGGACACGTGGGAGAAATGCTGTCGAATCACATTGATTCAATTGTATTCATCGTCTTTGTATTCAGTCTCCATGACGACCAAAAACGACTGATTCCCCTGAACTCGTTGACGTTGATCTTGAACTTCATATGTGTCAGCTGTGTCTCCATGTAAGCTGCAGTGAGAAGCTCTTCATCCACATGTAGACTACCGTCCCGTTCTCCTGTGCTCAGGTGTTCAAACCCCGCACCCCTCCGGAAGCCATCGCCCTGTGCTCACGGCTGCTGGAGTACACGCCGGCGTCGCGCCTCTCCCCTCTAGAGGCGTGTTCTCATGCCTTCTTCGACGAGCTGCGTCAGCCCAACACGCGGCTGCCCAGCGGCCGGGAGCTGCCGATGCTCTTCAACTTCAGCACCACAGGTACAGAGTCAGAGCACAGTGACGTCCCTCACTCGTCTTCCTGCAAGTATTAGACGGTGAACACACCTCGCTTCTGTCAGATGCTTTTAACGGGCAGGATGTGAGCGCTGGTTAAAAAAAATAAAGAGCGGAATTATTCTTTAACACTGCCGGTTTGCTGCTGATACATTCACTCTATTATATGGCAGAGAACTGTAATTGCATGACTATTTGCACCATCAGAAAATGTGGAGCGGTTCCTGAAAGTTGACAGCAACTGTCAGGACGTAGAAACGCGCTGTGGATGTTGTTGCCCTGTGTCCTTCCTCATGTGGTGTTTGTCTCTCCAGAGCTGTCCATCCAGCCCCAGCTGAACTCCACCCTCATTCCTCCTCATGCTCGCTCGCACACAGCTGCTTCCGCCCACGGTGGGAAACTCCCATTGTTGTTCTAACTGTGAATGTTCCACGTTTGTTTGTTTCTTAATGTGAAAGTCTAGATTTGATATACAATAATTAACGTCTGCGATCCAGTTTGAGACTTTTCTCAGGTCTGTATTTAACCATATGAACATGTCGGTACACACACACACACGTTTGTAGATCGTGGTGTTTGACAGGTTGAAGTTTTTACGTTTAACTGTTGTTCACACCGCAGACATCGACCTCTGTTGATGGTACCTGACAAATGAAGTGATGAATGTGATGGAGTGTTTGTGTGTTTTTTGTGTTTTTTGTTTGCGTCTTTGACACAGTGGTGGTGGGGGTGTGAGCTGACAGGAAGTGGAAGTGACGGACGTGTGGTTCCTTCTCTGCTCATCGTGTGTGTTTGTGTCTCGGCTCCTGCAGATGGTACCGGCTCCGATTCCTCTCAACACAGCTCAGTGCCCGGATCTCTGAACAGCATCTGAAGCAGCCAATCACCTGCCTGCCTGCCAGCCTCAGCCTCATCTCACACACACACACACACTTTCCTCCATGCTGCTTGTTCTCCTCCCAGATTATGTTTTTGTACAGTAGATGCATTAATCATTAGTCCCTACGGCAGGAGATTGTCTCACACACACACACACAGTTGTCTCGCTGCTGCTAGCGTGGTATGTGAAGGTTCAATAGTGGGGGCTGGTCCTCTGTAAAAAAAAAAAAAAACATTTTTTTATATATATATATCATCTTTCCTCCTCTTCTATGTTTGTATATTTATTTGACAAATTGAAATCATCCTTTCATGGCCAGTTTTTAGTTTGGTTTGTTTTCCTGCTCAGTATTTTTCTGTCCCTGTCAGTACGCGAGGGGTAGAGAGGACGAAGGTCATCGGGATAGACGAGATCCACAACTCAACTCAGGAGAACGGACACGTGTGGACGCACGTTCCAGCTGTGACGTTCAGCTAAATGTTGGAAAACGTTAGTTTCACTCATCACTTGTGACAGTTCAGCAGACTTGACCGACCTCCTCGGGGTCTCTCTCACAACTTGTCGTTTCACATTCTCCAGATTGGTTTTTCACTAAAAGAAAAGTTCCACTAAGGAAAAAAAAATATATCACATTGTTTTTGCAGCGCATTAATACAGATTTGAGCTTTTCATGGAATGATTTGGTTTTAATTGAATTTTATTTTTAACATTCTTTCCTCCACACACCTCGGTCATCGGTGCGTTTTTCTGAAACTAGGAGAGGAAGTTGTGAATTCAGATGGGATCAGTTTGATGTTGAAAAAAAATGAGCCTTTTCACCCAGTTGAAAGAAAACTAGCAGATCTCCAGAGCAACCGCCCAGATCGTTAGAGAACATGGCTCCCTGTAACATCTGGACACCTGAAAATTTTTGCCTCGGGAATAATTTGCCTCCAGAATGAATTTGTTGGGGAAAAAGCGTCAAAAGCCACTTCTGTGAAACGGTGTGTGATGAGCTGCTGACATGTGCTGAGATCAGTCACCTCCAGGTTCGTCCCGTGTCAGTCAGCGGCAGTCGTCAAAGTCAGTGTTTGTCCCGGGAGTGTGAGCCGCGTGTGTGTGTTTGTGTGTGTGCGTAAGCACACACCCTTACGTCTGCGGGTTCCATTCTCTTTGCTGTTCAACTGTCGAGTCCTGATGTGGCAGAATGTTGTCGATGAACTGAGGTTTCTACCAGGAGCTTTTATGAGTCTGAAATTGTTGATATGTTTGTTTTAAAGCTTTGAAATGTGTTGAAAACATGTTTTATTTCCTGTTTTTTTACAGTACGCAGCACAGGCGAGTTCATTTTTATCCAAAATCTTGTCATGTAGCCACGACGTCACTTCTGGGTGCATCAGTAGTCACAGACATCCATGTTCCAACGAGCAAAATGAATGTTGGTCCTCCGTGTAGCAGCTGCCCAAATGCTCAGAAGTAGTTTTCATGTTCCATTAAAGTCGATGGGAGAAACATGTTTTTGCCTTTGCATACCTCATGTAAACGTGTGTTTGTTCTTCGGGTGGATGTCGCAGCCTCTTTAGCAAACTTGATGAAAAACAGTCGACTCAGTGTAAACCAGTAGTCGTCGTGTAGAAACTGTGAATGGATTATTGGCTCCAGTTTACTACAGTCAAAGGGCACATGTGGTCAAACGAACCGCATGTGAGCGTCCTGGAGGATCAGAGGTCAAAACTGACCAAGGTCAGACGGACAGTTGTTTGGCTCCAGGAGTCCCTCCAGAACCGGGACGTTTGTTCATCCTGGAAAACATTGCAGAACTTTCCAAAGTTCAGGTTCTGGTCGGGTTTCTGTCAGCTCGCCTGAAAATGGAGTTCAAAACTTAAGTCAGCGTCAACAAGCCGCTTTGTGGAACCAGCCCCAGTTCTTCCCTGGAAAAGTGGTGATGGTGGTGGTGTTGGGGGTGGGGGGGCGCGTAGTTACGTGTGTAAAAGCAAACCCTCTGTCAAGGAGCGCAGCCCCTTTGTAGAGTAGTAGGATTCTACTGACGTACTAACCTCCACCTGTTTTTACATCAACCCTTTTTAATGTCCGTGAACGATGCTTTGTTTTTTTTGTTGTTTTCTAATTCCACCACCTTTGGCACATTCCTGTGAACCTGTACGAGGAGAGCGGAGGACATTGTTCATTCACTGGTTTATGGCGTCTGCCTGCTGCAGCCAGTGAACCGGTGTGTTTGATGAACTCTGCAGGGTGCCGCCGGGCGGGTGGTGTCCACTCAGAGCTGTCAGACTTCCTGAGGCTATGAGAAGACGTGGACCCCCTCCCCGGCACCTCCAGACGAGTCAAACCTCCTTCATCACAAGCCGTCTCCTCCTCCTCACGTGTAAATATCACTGATTTTTATTTTCCCTCTTTTTATTACAGAGTTGTTTATATCTTCTTTCCCTCATTCTGTCAATGAAGCAGACTTTGTTTGGGCATTTCTGTAAATATGGGTTTTGTTGTTTGTTTTTTTTTTCCACGATCCAAACTGTAAATACTGCAGAAGAGAAAAGAAGAAGCCAACACCTTGTCGTTTGTCGATGAGGTTTGTCTCTGTCTCTCTCTCGGCGTCCAGTGGAGGTTGTGAAGTAGCCGTTCACGTCAGTTTCTCAGCTCCTCTGACCTTCGTGTCCAGTGAACAAACTCGTCCATCTGCTGTAGGTGGAAGATAAAAAACATTGCGTGAAACCTGCAGCTGTTGATCATTGTTTGGATCCTGACCTGACGTCTCTCTGTTCATATTCAAACTGATTTAGGCTGGTTCGTGTTTTTTTGTTTGTTTTTTAAAAAGCACCTTATTGGAGGTAGCTCGACTTCCGGCAGGAGATTCTTCACTACGATAAGCTGTCCAGTCATTGTCAGACCTCCACTAATGCCCACTTGTATCACCTGTAACATCTGGAATCCACATTGCATCAGTGTCCAAAAAAAGATCTTCAGTCTGTGATTTGTATCTTTTAATGTTGCTGTAACACGACATTGCCTGCAGGTGGTGCAAGTGGCACAACTGCTCCTTGTCACGTTGGATGTGACCTGTGGGTGTGTGTAGTTGGACCTGACTGTGTGTTTGTTTGTTTGTGTGTGTGTGGTAAAAGAATTGCAATACAGGATCACTGTGCAGTATTAAGGAGAAAAGATCTGCCAATTGGTCACAATCATTTGAGTGATCATCATCATCGTCGTTGGACCTGAAATCTCTTCATGCCTTCCAGCCACCTCTCAACACGGGCATTCGTGGTTTATTAGGAGCTACATGTCGCTCAGAGCGCCTGCTCAGGATTCCAGGATGGTAGAAATGTAATTTGACGGGAATCTCACAGGGTTTTTAAAAATTATTATTCGTTTTAAATCTTTGTGTGTCATTTCTTCTGTTATTTAACGCCTTACCTGGATGGTCAAAGCATTGTTTAGGTTTGTTAAATATTTATCCTCATGGTTCACTTTGGGCTCCAGTGCTGTGCTTTGTGGATCGGTTGCATTCAGGAGGTGTGAAGGGAGAGAGAAAGAAACAAACCTCATTGTCACTGTTCCGTGTGTGTATGTATGGATTCATTTACTGTAATAAAGTGATGAAACTGTGGTAAATTCTGGTGGTTTTTCTTCTCTGTACCTGCTCAAACACCTTTAAAACTGATTAAAGGTGTAAAGTGAGTGTTTCTCACAGTGTTTTAGAGCTTCCTGCTCTAACAGCTCTTAACAGGTTTCTATAGCTGCTGCGCTAGTTGCGCCTCCAGGCCAGCGGGGGCGCTGCTCGTGTTTTAAACCTGTGAAGTTTCCTCTGCCAATCGAGAAGAACGACAAAAGAGCACAGGAGTGTCTTATCCCGACGGTAGATTTCATTCAAAGCATACATTATTTTCCTTTCCTGACAGAAACGTGATACCTTTGTGATATATGATGAGTTTTTCTATTCAGTACTGGATTGTATTTGTCAGAAAAAAAGTGTGTTAGTTTCACGGACACGGATCATTTCGGCTCCTAGCTAGCTTAGCGAGCTAATTCGCTAAGAAGGCGGCGCCGGGCGATGGGGCCTGTTGGAACGGTGTTGAGTTTTACCTCAGCAGGTCGTTTCAACTGCGCTGTTTATAGACATTGTGCATTTGTTGTCGCTGTTAATCATGATTCGGCCGTTACCTTTTGAGAACGAGGCCAGTGTAGCTGGTCCACATTCGCACAGCTAACGGCGCTAATGCTAACAGCATCCCTGCCCCAACATGTCCTTTGGTGTCTGTTGTGCTGTTTAACATCAAACATCTATGGTTAAACTTAGTTGAAATGTCCATGAAAGCCAAGAACACACATTAGAGGCTATTTCTGGGAGACTGATCCCAGCTGTCGATGCATCCTTGAACAGCCCATGTTAGAGGTGTACTTCGTACACAAATCATTGTATACAACTTTTTCTTGGATTAAATGTTGTGTTGAATCAACTGAATTCCATTGTAGTGGATTGAGCAGCTCCATAAACCACAGCTTGCAAAACATTAACATCAAAAGAACGACTACGGCCTCTGTATTTATTGTATATACTATATTACCTTATTTTGCTGCATCTATTCTCTTCAGTCTTAAACAGAACAGTTAAGGTTGACATCGTTTTTCATTTTCCCTTTTCCTTAATCTCAAGATACAGTTGAATTTTAACGGAATATTTTTCATCTTAAACTGGATCATTTATTACTTCACTGTGACATCTCCATGTCCAGCAGACACATTGACTAGCTGTTCAGTGACTAATTTGTTGTTCCTGCAGGTTGAAGCGGAGGGCCATGGCTCGTGGGCAGCAAAAGATCCAATCCCAGCAGAAGAACGCCAAGAAGGCTGCAGAGAAGAAGAAGGGTCAAGGTGCTGACCAGAAGACGGCAGCGAAGGCCGCTCTCGTCCACACCTGCCCCGTCTGCCGGGTACGTCCCACTCACCTGCAGCGTTCAGGACATTCACACGTGTTTGGAGACACAGGACAAATGAAATGAGTTGGTTGTAAACCTTCATTCTCAGCTCCGCGATGTGGAATGTTTTTGTTTGACACAAGAATCTACATTTACGCATCTACATTTCAAAAGATTCAGAGAATTCTGCCTTAATTTATTTAAAAAATGAGCGTAATCGTTCAATGAATTGTTCATTGTCTTGTTTCCAGACTCAGATGCCCGACCCAAAGACCTTCAAGCAGCACTTTGAGAGCAAACACCCCAAGTCCCCGATGCCGCCGGAGCTGGCGGATGTTCAGGCCTGAAGAACGGCCGACCGGACCTCTACCTGGGTGAGATTGGTTCACTCGTTCATCCATTCGTTCACCTGCTCGCTGCTGTCTGAGACCTCAGACTGCACGAGGTCCGTTCCAGCCACAAGACGAGAAGCCATTTTTCTGTTTTGGTTGTTTGTTTTAATCATCGCTCTGCTCTTCATACAAAAGAACATGTTTGCACAGTAACAAAAAAAAGTCGTTCAACCCCGAACAGATACACAATGACCTCTGATTCCACGGCGCCTGAAGGATGTCGAAGACCAACACTGGGACCGTCAGTATTCATGGAGGGGGGAGGGGTGTATGTGCAGTGTGTGTGTGTGTATGTGTGTATGTATGTGTGTAAGAGACAAAGATGACGGGGCAGAAATCCACCAGCACCCTGTTTTTATATTTATTGTACACAGCTGACTTGCTTTCAGAGGGCGGAGCTTCGCGGCTAACGAGCGCCTGCTAACACGGATTACATCATGTAAAGAGTCACAAATAACAACAAACTACGATGTGACGGTAGAATATTGGCAGACAGCAGCAGTCAGTCCAGCGGTCCCAGGTCTCCATGTGACCGTGTCCTCGTTGGACAGATGATCTTCATTAGGACCAGACCGTTCTGTAAGAACCACGTTTGACAATGAAACACTCTTTGACAAACACGTTGATTCCTGCGTTCCTCGGCTCGGCAGACGCTCACTAACAGACTCCGACTCTACTCATTTACTTTCACTGTTTTCTTTTTTACCCTTTTCAATAAATTGAACAGTGTATTTAATGTGACCCGTGTCCTGTGCTGACTTATTCTACCTTGTTTATGTGTTTACGGGTGGGTCTGCATGAACGTTATTCCCAGAAATGGTGTCATCAGACAAACAGTATTTTCTTCATGGGGGAGCGGCATCTCCTTCTGACATTTTAAAAATAAACTCTACATATACAAATAGGTTTGTGCTTGTCCAGAGATGAGGATAAATGTTCTACATCTCTGGTGTCACAGCTGCGGGGTCAGCGTGTCCATGTTGAACCCGTCCAGTTCCATCAGACCCGGACAGAAGATGCAGTGACCCTCATAGACACCCGCAGGTCTTCACCACCATGTTCCGATGCTTCTTCAGGATGACGTTGTTGTTGTCGTCGTAAAAGAGGACGGAGATGGGGCTGAGCTTGGTGGGGGCGCAGCAGGCCTTCGGAACCTCGTCTGGCTTCAGGAGGTGAACCTGCCGGAGAGCCACAGTGATCTGAAGTCACCGGTGCAGTCAGGATGAATGTGTGCATGTGTACACACTTACAGAGATGTAAGGCTACAGTATGACTAGAATACAATATAGAATGACAATAGTAAAATACGTAGGGCTACAACAAAAGAAAGACTATAGTATGACTTTATAAAAAAAACGTAAGGCTATAGTATGACTTTTTAATTTTTAAAAAAAAGTAAGGCTATAGTATGACTTTTTAATTTTTTAAAAAAGTAAGGCTATAGTATGACTTTTTAATTTTTTAAAAAAGTAAGGCTATCGTATGACTTTTTAATTTTTCAAAAATTAATGGTATGACTTTTTAATTTTTCCAAAACGTAAGGCTATAGTATAACTTTAATTTTTTTTAAAAAGTAAGGCTATAGTATGACTTTTTAATTTGAAAAAAAAGTAAGGCTATAGTATGACTTTTTAATTTGAAAAAAAAGTAAGGCTATAGTATGACTTTTTAATTTTTAAAAAAACGTAAGGCTATAGTATGACTTTAATTTTTTTTAAAAAGTAAGGCTATAGTATGACTTTTTAATTTGGAAAAAAAAGTAAGGCTATAGTATGACTTTAATTTTTAAAAAAACGTAAGGCTATAGTATGACTTTTTAATTTTTTAAAAAAGTAAGGCTATAGTATGACTTTTTAATTTTTAAAAAAACGTAAGGCTATAGTATGACTTTATTTTTTTTTTTTTTAAAGTAAGGCTATGTATGACTTTTTAATTAAAAAAAAAAATAAGGCTATAGTGTGACTTTATAAAAAAGTAAGGCTATAGTATGACTTTTTAATTTCTTAAAAATTTAAAAATTAATTTCTTTTAATTTTTAAAAAAACGTAAGGCTATAGTATGACTTTTTAATTTAAAAAAAAAACAAAAACATAAGGCTATAGTATAACTTTAATTTTTTTTAAAAAAGTAAGGCTATAGTATGACTTTTTAATTTTTAAAAAAAAGTAAGGCTATAGTATGACTTTTTAATTTTTAAAAAAAGTAAGGCTATAGTATGACTTTTTAATTTTTAAAAAAAGTAAGGCTATAGTATGACTTTTTAATTTTTTAAAAAAAGTAAGGCTATAGTATGACTTTTTAATTTAAAAAAAAAAAACATAAGGCTATAGTATAACTTTAATTTTTTTAAAAAAAGTAAGGCTATAGTATGACTTTTTAATTTTTAAAAAAACGTATGGCTATAGTATGACTTTTTAATTTTTTAAAAAAGTAAGGCTATAGTATGACTTTAATTTCTTTAAAAACGTAAGGCTATAGTATAACTTTAATTTTTTAAAAAAGTAAGGCTATAGTATGACTTTTTAATTTTGAAAAAAAAGTAAGGCTATAGTATGACTTTAATTTTTAAAAAAACGTAAGGCTATAGTATGACTTTTTAATTTTTAAAAAAACGTATGGCTATAGTATGACTTTTTAATTTTTTTTTAAAAGTAAGGCTATAGTATGACTTTAATTTCTTTAAAAAAGTAAGGCTATAGTATGACTTTTTAATTAAAAAAAAACATAAGGCTATAGTATGACTTTTAATTTTTTTTAAAAAAGTAAGGCTATAGTATGACTTTTTAATTTTTTTTAAAAAGTAAGGCTATAGTATGACTTTTTAATTTTTTTAAAAAGTAAGGCTATAGTATGACTTTTTAATTTTTAAAAAAACGTAAGGCTATAGTATGACTTTTTATTTTTTTTTAAAAGTAAGGCTATAGTATGACTTTTTAATTTTTAAAAAAATGTATGGCTATAGTATGACTTTTTAATTTTTCAAAAATTAATGGTATGACTTTTTAATTTTTCAAAAACGTAAGGCTATAGTATGACTTTTTAATTTTTAAAAAAACGTAAGGCTATAGTATGACTTTTTAATTTTTAAAAAAACGTAAGGCTATAGTATGACTTTTTAATTTTTTTAAAAAAGTAAGGCTATAGTATGACTTTTTAATTTAAAAAAAAAAAAAAACATAAGGCTATAGTATAACTTTAATTTTTTTTTAAAAAGTAAGGCTATAGTATGACTTTTTAATTTTTAAAAAAACGTAAGGCTATAGTATGACTTTAATTTTTATTAAAAAAGTAAGGCTATAGTATGACTTTTTAATTTTTAAAAAAACGTATGGCTATAGTATGACTTTTTAATTTTTTTTTTAAAGTAAGGCTATAGTATGACTTTTTAATTTTTAAAAAAAACCTAAGGCTATAGTATAACTTTAATTTTTTTTAAAAAGTAAGGCTATAGTATGACTTTTTAATTTTTAAAAAAAACCTAAGGCTATAGTATAACTTTAATTTTTTTAGAAAAGTAAGGCTATAGTATGACTTTTTAATTTAAACACGACTATCATAAAAACGGCATACGTGTACATCCATAGAGGAATAAAAATGTGCTGCAGAGAATGTTTATGCATCTGTTTTTTGTCAAAAGGTTGAAAAATAGTGAGTCTTTTGTGTCCAGTTCAACAGTAAACACGTGTTTAACAGCACGTTTGAACCTACGGTAAACTAGTAGTCTGCAAGTACATACTTCCTGTCGTACCCACACGTTGAAACATACTGACCACTTGCTGGATGAGGGCGTGGTTGGTGGCGTTCATGCAGGCACCCAGCGGGTAAAAACATTCGCCATCACAGTAGTAGGCTGAGTATCCTGTGGGGGCTAAGACCCAGTCCTGAGCAGAGACACAAACATCACCAGTGTGCTGGGTAACAGCTGTTTGAGACGTCGTAGTCTGAGAACGCATCACTGGTACAATGGGATTTGACATGTGGACACATGCTACGCTAACTGGATGCTAACACGATGATGTGTTATTCTCACATTCAGGCTCTTCTTCTTGTGAATAATTCCACTCATTTCTTTTCTTTAAATGTTAAATTGAGAGCAAAAATACGGGGGAAATGAGAAGCATTCACTTGACCAATTTTTTAAAATTCTGTTTTTGCTGTAATTTTTTCTGTTTTTTGTGGAAATTTTTCTGTTTTACCGTCCTTTTGTTGAGATTTCGATGGAAGGTTCTCTCAAGACTTGAAGTATCTCTTCTCCTTCTGGGAAATAAAATCACCACGAAAAACAAAAAAACTTACCATGAAAAACAAACCAAAGAAAATGACCACGAAAAACAGAAAAAATTACCACAAAAAAAAACAGACAAATGAGAACTAAAAACAGATTATTTTTAATTTGTCAAATGGATGCAGTAACTTCCGTAGACATTTGTTGTTTCATCAGCATAAACGAAAACCAACCTTCCATCCCAGGTCGCTGAAGCTGACGTAGAGTTCGTGCTTCTTACACGGCTGACCGCCGCTGTTCGCCGGACTCCGGTCTGATCGGGAAACGGGAAGAAACGTGATTTGATTACTTACTAAAAAATAAAATAAAAACGCACATCCAAAGAACCTTATACGGTCGTTTCACTGACGTCGATTTGTAACAAAAAAAAATTTGTAACAAAAAAACGTCATATCATGACATGTCATAGCTCGTCATGTTTGGACATTATCAAGTATTTCAATCAAGTACTCATAAAGGGTTAAACTAATGAAAACTACAAACTACCTGTTTCATAAAAATCAGTTTTTTTAAAAATCACTAAACTGTTCTGAACACTTTAAAACGTAAAATTCATCAACTCAAAAAGTTATAAACTACGGAAAAAAAGTCAACTGCACATGTGGGCTGGAGAACACTGAAGGATGAATTCTATGAACTCAACTGTGAATGCTGGGAACCGGGAGGTCATATTTGGGTTTCTTCCTGCGGGGGTGAGGTTTGACCGCGCGGGGCGGCCGGCACGGAATCTGGCTCTCCCTGAAGAAGGTCACCATGAAGGGCTGTTTGGAGCGAGGACCCCTGCGGCCCACCAGTCCGATCCAGCCAGCGGACAGGGAACGATCTGGAAGGAGACGTTTTCATTTGGGCTCGTGTCGACACATAAGCGTCGCGATCGGGGTTTACATAACGACGCCGTGCCCACCCTCCTCCGTCTCCACGTACAGACGGATCCCCAGGTTGCTGCGAGGATGGAGGAGCCAGTGGTTGGAGGCCGAGGTGACGTCGAAGGCCAACCAGCCCTCCTGACCTGCAGGGACAGACTGCATGTCCAGCAGCACCAGCTCTGGT
>CAAKHB010003213.1:79671-98784 GCA_901007665.1 Aeoliscus strigatus | reverse complement strand
AGAGAGGAGGGAGAGACACAGAGAGAGAGAGGTGGGGGGTGAGAGGGAGAGAGAGAGAGAGGGGGGGGAGAGAGAGAGGGAGGGAGAGAGAGAGTGAGTGGGTGGGTGGGAGAGAGAGGGAGAGAAAGAGAGAGAGTGGGAGAGGGAGAGAGAGGGAGGGAGAGAGAGAGAGAGAGAATGGGTGGAAGATAGAGGGGAGAGAGAGAGACAGAGCGAGAGAGAGTGACTGAGAGAGGGAGAGAGGAGGGAGAGAGAGAGAGACAGAGAGAGAGTGAGAGTGAGACAGAGGGGTAGAGAGAAACAGAGGCAGGCAGAGGTGCAGGCTGACAACCGGTGCTGTTGTGCTGTGGAGTCTTCAACCTTCCTCAGGATACTGACAGATTGCATGCAGGAGGTGACTCCCCAGCTGACAAGATCCCAAACTATCCAATCAACCACGCCCTTCTCCACCAATCACAGACAGCCCTCCAAAACATCATCAATTCTAATGGGGCCACACAACGGGAGCGGGGCTGAGCTGCAGGTGAACCCGTGCTTTTGTCAGGGGGCCCCTTTAAAAAAAAAAAAAAAAAAAAAGACAGTTGACCCTTTGACCTCTGCTGGGACAGCCTACTATTCTAACAATGGGGGACTAAAGAAAAGAGGCCCTTTAATTAAACAACAGAGAAGTAAACACAGCGGCCCAGTGGCCGCTATCAGCCCCTTTATTGTTGTCTAAAAGGAATCGTTTACAGTGTCAGAAACAAAGACACAACTCATTTCACAAGCTGCAAACAACAAACGCACAAACATTGCCAACACTTTGGAGGCTGTGTTTCCTTCGGGTGAGTTTCCCAGACTGGACGTTTCCTACGTTTCAACAAAAAACACTGGAATTACTCACTTAACAAATGAAGTCAAGTCCATCTGGTCACGCACGCACACACGCACACACGCACAGACACACACACACACACTCCAGTTTAACACTTATCCTACATTCGGTCCCCAGAAAGCTCCAACCACTTGTATTAATGGTGGACATTACAGCAGCTAGCAGCCATCCATCCAGCTCCATCCCAACGAGAGCAATTAGCTGTCATGATATCATCACACTCTTTAACACCAGGAGCAGTCGCCCAGATGACGAGACAGAAGAACAAGAGCCTGCCACCTACTGGAGATCCTACTGAACTGACCCATCGGTGTGTGTGTGTGTGTGTGTGTGTGTGTTCTAACGGAGCAAACACACCCTTTAGCAGCGTTCACTTCGATGACTTCACGCCATCGCACATCTGAAGACATGATGCGCGTCATAAAATAAAGAAGATTCTAGTCTAAAAGGGAGAGGAAGAAGATTAACATCTGACTTTCTTCATGATCGTGACAATAAACACAGACGGCTCCTATCACCAGCCGTAAACCCCTGGCCAGGGATGAAGGAGTGTTCACGGGATGCATTCCAGCTCACAAACACGCTGGTAAAATAAACAGAGGTGCTAATAAGCGTCGAGGAGCCGTGCTCAGCTCCCTGACCTACATCCATTATTGACTGGGACACCTCAGGTGTCAGCCGGGACAATTCCAATACATATCATGGTGAATAATTAAGTAGACAGACATGAAGAAAAGGTGCTTTTTATTTTCTCGCTGACATTCTCCAGACGACTCACACAAAACGGCAGGCACTATGCACGCGCGTGTGCGATCACACACACACACACACACAAACACACAGTGGTTTGGACCCTCTCCCTGGGGTGGTACGCCGGCGTATTCGCAATAAAACACCTTCTTAGCAGTAATAGGCCACTGTTCTCATTTCAACACTCCCAAAGGCCTCATGATAAATTTAGCAGCTTCTCCTCACACACACACACACACACACACACACACTGTCTGTCTAATCCACTGCCTCTGTGCCTGCTCCGTGTAAAATAATTACACGTGTCCATGTGATACACACACTATATAGGTTTTTTTTTTTCTTTTGCTTACACGATGAAACAACAGCGACCTTGAGCCTTGAACTGCGTCTCCTGTGATAGTTTACAGAGTGCTGAGCGATTGTGTTCATGACATTATAAAATACACCCATTTCCTGCTCGACTTGGAGTGAAAGTATGAGTTAATGTCTGGTCCGCTCGGGCTAAAGATAACGAGCCAACTCCGATTACAAAGTCTTCCCAAAACACGCTCGCAGCGCCAGCGGAGGAGCTGCAGCCGCATGGCAGCAGAAGAATGCGGAGAAGCGGAAGGTGGAGGACCATGATGCATGTCACGACCAAACAAACGCCATCCACCTCCCTTTGTGTGTCAGGCAAATCATTGTTTACTGAGGAGCAGATGTGGGAGCTCTATCAGGAACAGCTGCTGGACACAACATCACCACGGCCAGTTCCTCCAGAACAATCCGCTGTCCCTGGAGCATTCAGATCAGCTGGTACACCTCTATGGGCTCATGGTGTTTGCACGCAGGAGAAACATTTACAAACTTTAAATTAAACGTCATGCATGTCTCACACATGTTAATAATAGGACTATTTTCTTTGGATATCATGTCTCTTTTTTATATCTTTTTTTATATTTCATCCATTTTCTAGTATTTTTTTACTTTTCTATTTCATCTATTTCCCTGTATTCTATTGTATTTTATGTTTTTTTTAAAAAAAACATAAAATACTTGAGAAGAGATGATGGCAGTGATTCCGTTGTTCTCAAACACTCCTCCTAGCAGTAGTAGTCTCTGTCACCTGAAGAGAAGGAGCTTTAGTAACCTTGGTCTGTTGGTTTTGGTTATTCATTTAATTTCAGCCCGGATTGGTTCGTCAGCATTCAGAGTGAAACTGAACTCCTGCTTCGGTGCGGTGTGCTTCGTCAAAACAAGAGCACCTTGGGGTTAAGCAACATCAATTTAAGGAGGTGGGGGATTTTTTTTTTTTTTATTCATCAATGATTAAAACAGAACACTACACACAAACCCGCAGGAACAATAACATGACTTTGTGGAGGCAAATCTTTTCCGACCACATCTGCTCATCACCTAGAGGTCTGAATGAGTGTGAACATGAGCAACAGCAGTTTACTGAGCACATTTACTGAGCACATTTCCTAGTCCAAGTCAGTGTGTCTGCGGCGGTGAAAGTCTTCAGACCAGAATTTGAGCCTCACTACACGGCGGTTTACATCACAATACCCAAGTGTAAAGTCTCCCGTTTGCATGGCCTCCCTTTCCATCAGGGGGAAATGGAATGAAAGATATGTGCGATGACACACAAACAAAGTGTCTGGACGGCACCTTTCATAGCTGCTAGTGTTTATTGATGACACGGTCGGCTGTGCACCCATCCATCCTTCCACCCCCCCGCAAACTGCCTGCGAGTCACTCCAAACACGCTTGACATCAAGATGTAGCGCCAGAGGATGACACAGTTACGACAGATTTCGGGGGGGGGGCTAGATGACTAAGTGGGGTGGAAAGGTGAGAGGGCCCACCGCTGGAAGGGAAACATCAGGCCTCCGATGAAACGTCCTGAAAACGCCAGAGTGGCTCCGAGCGCTCACTGGAGTCAATTCCACCCTCGTCGTCTTGGTTTGGTAAGAGCCCCCCCGGTGCTCGCTCAGCTGCATGAAGCGGGACCGATGACTTCATTTTGACAGGATTATCCCGACTCTGGTTCTGATTTCTACCGTACACATGATACATTCTTACAACATGACAGGGAAACAAGCTGAGGAGGAGATGAGGGTTCCATCCATCTGACAGACGCCATCACCGCCGAGCAACGCGCGTGTCAAAGCCCCGTTTCATTACAGCAGCACAGGGAGATGAAGCCTTTTGAGGATCACACACACATGCACGACGGACAAATTACAGGATTCCACTGCTGGAGTCAAGGAGCTGCCGTGGACTGATGAGGACACTCGTATGGTGGCCTGACCTCTGACCCATGGATTAGTAAGAACAAGTGACTTGAAGGAAATGTAGAGATGTAAATGTTCTTTTTTATCATTTCATGGTGGGCGACACGAGCGGTTAGCGCTGTCGCCTCGTAGCAAGAAGGTCCCGGGTTCTCTCCAGGTACTCCCTCTTCCTCCCACCACAGTGGTCAGTGTAAACCCGGTCCAGGTCGGACCCTGACGTTCACCCGTTCACAGCTGGGATCGGATCCAGAACAACCGAGACCCGTAACCATCACAAGAGGAGAAGATGAACGGATGAATGAATTTGATCTTATTCTTTTAAATCATCTTCAAAGAGAGTCCAGCATCCACCAAAGCCTGCATTCATTAACTGGGGGGGGGGGACATGGCCGTCGTTTCCACTTGTTTAAAACAGTACTTCATATGTACGTGAGTGGATGTGACGTGAATATGAATCAACTACTCTCGTCTTGGCAGCAGTCCCCCTCTGTGAACTGATTCTTAATCTCACAAACCCCAGAACATGGATCCAGCCTCATGCTCACTGTCACCTCGCCAATGGGCCACGTCGGGCCCCCGGCCGAACCCCTCCGAATGCTGCTGCGCGGCCCTGGCTGAGCTCCAGCCTACCGCTCTAATGACTTACAGACAACGCCATGAGCCTACTGCAGAAACAGTAGGAGAGACGAGGAGCTTGTCAGCGAGGGGCCTGGCCCCTGGACTGTGTCACCTCACGCCCCCCCCGCGACAGACCACAAATGAAGAATGTGGAAAGCGAATGCGCGGAGGAGGGGCAACTTGAAAGGCTTTCATCCTGTAAACTGAAGAGACATTATCTTCTGACCTGGAGATGCCCTCAGTGACGACACACACTGCCGAGTGGAAAGTAGTAGAAAAGTAAACGAGGCAAAGACGGAGAAGACGGAGATGTGTGACTCTGACTGCTATCGATGGACAGATAAGAAAACTAGCTACTGGCAAAATGTTTCATTAGCAGTTGTCACGTTTTCATCAAAAAAATACTGGCTGAGATGTGCAATCTGAAGACATGCACCAATGACTGTTCCTCACTAAGAAAACGACCCGTCAGTGGGTAATACAGTAACTGACAGGAGCAGATGTTCTCTGAGCATCAGTACCTGGTACACGGACACCGTTTCTACAGGAACCCAATGACTTCAGCTCCTTTTGGACGGCATTGGTCTCGTGTCACGTTCCTCTCCTCCGGCCGACCAGTCGGATGTCAGGGGACCTGGGGATGTACCACTGTACCACTGTACTGTACCACTCTACTGTACGTGAATAATGGAGGCACACACGGATGTAATCTGGGGATTACACTGATCGCAAAGACGCCATGTTGACACAACATCTCCATAATCCCCTGTAGGAGGCCGACGCCGTCCCCGGATCCCTGGCACTGACGCGTGGTTCGTCAGGTCCGGGAGCTCGATTTGCCTTCCTCCAATCCGTCCGACTATTGGCAAGGGTCCGACGGTGTTGTTCCTAATTACCTTCTTCTCTACTCCTGATCCTGTGGCTGGCATAATTAGTTACCTGGGGCTGCAATCCAATTTGAAGTGATGACAAGAAAGTGATCCATGAAAAAGTAATAAGTTAAATCCAATTTCAGCCTGCCTCTAATTAAATGCACATGGAACTAATGAGTCAAACCCCAGCGTTTCACTGATAATGCTAATTAGCGGGGTGGGAGACACCGGCTCTTGTCGTCGTGCCACCGTAGGTGTGAAGTGCTCAAGGTAAAAGCAGCACTGATGCTTTTAATCACACATGTCATTCTGTCAGTGCCGTTTACCGGCTCTTTGACCGGCTAGTTTCACTGAGTCTACAGCTCAGGCATCTTCATCCAGAGGCAGGGGCAGGGGATGGAGGGGCTGGTGGGTGACACCCCCCGTAATGCTGATCAAGGCTTCTGTGGCTTGTTTGGTTCCTGTTTTCCCTCTGTTACTCGTCTTTGCAGTCGTTTCTCACGTGTTCTGTACATACTGTGCTTCATTATTTTTGACTTGAATGAGAATGAATTGCAAAGTGACTCACATCTCCAAATGAGTAAAGGTCTGTCTGCAGCTCCTCGGGTCTAATGGGAAAGCTGCTGAGACGAACGCAGCCTCCTCCACAGATCAGGTGCGTTTATGGGATGTCGGCTTACTACACAGCTTCATAATTGTTGGATCATGTCTTCTGATGACCCGGTCCAGCTCGAGAGCCAATCGTTATCCGGCTTAGTGACGGAGACAGTGAGTGTTCTCACAGAGGAAGTGGAGATGAGAGTGTGACTCTGATGTTTCACCAACAGAGATGGTGTGTGTGTGTGTGTGAACAGAAAGGAATGAAACACACGCTCATCGACAGAGACGCGCTGATGTTTATGCATGAACCGCGGAGTGGTAATTGTGTGTGCGTATTGTTGGGAAACATTTTGTAAAAAAGGCTGCGTTCATTAAAACAAACACTTGCGCCCGAGTGTGACTGACTCGGGTTTTTACAAATGCAAAAAATGTGCATACAACAGGAAACATCAAGCAGCCTTAGTTAAGATACGACAAAAAGCCTGTGCTCTTTTCAAAGGAACAGGGCAGGAGATGGTGTATGTGTGTGTGTGTGTGTCTTCAATAGCTGAGTGACAGCTTGGCCAGGCTTTCTGTATACATTAATAAATTAGAATTCTAATTTGGTCTTTGTCGGCAGGAGACGGTGTGGTCCTTCAGTGTGTACCAACAAGCGTCTGGATGCTGGAATCTGCTGTCGCGGCCCCCTCTGCTGACCTCTGCAGGCCGGGGGAACTGTTTACTTTGATCCTTTCAACTTAATTCAATCCTGACAAATATCCACACAACTGAAAGGTCAGCGCAGTCAGATTTCATCCTCTGGAGCTATTCCGACGCAATCTGCACAACAAAGAGGCTTTTTCACAACCTGACATTAGACCCAGCTCATTAAAAAGAGCCCCGATGGAATAGTCGGGCATTAAATATTATATATCCACACACCAATAGAGAGGAGGGGATTAATTGCCAAATATGCCCTAAAGTCATTTTCGATTTCACACCGACAAACATCGGCTCCTTGTTGGAACAAGATAGAGATCTCTGAGGCAGCTGAATCACAAAGACCTTCTAGTAACTGCTCTTCACCTGCTCAGTACACACGCCCCCCCCCCAGCCCCCCTCCCGTGGGCTGCTCTGTGGCGCCTCCTGCTGGTGGCTGGGACCTGCCTTCCCCTCACGGATCTTGTATGTAATGTATGTGCTGACGAAGGAAACGAGGCCCTGCACCCGTTGTCTGTGGGGAGGATAAACTTTCCCCTCCTGACCCTCGCGTTCCCCCCTCCTGTTGATTCTTTAATCCAGATGAACACCTCCATGTAAGCGGAGCAGGGGTCACGACCTGTGTGTGTTCCTGGCTCTGCAGGCTGAGCCCTAAGGATCTAAAGCGGCCAAAGCAAACGTCCTCCATCTCCGCGGCCGACATGTTTCACAACAGTGCTTATTTGTAACACCGCTGGTGAATCACACATAATACATGCGCATACATGGGTGCAAGTGTTGCACAGGCAGTTTAATTTCCTGTTTGCAAACCTAGAGCAGCGATGTGATGTTTTTCACACGTTGGCTTCAACAGTTCATTTGAAATTTGAAAAACGGAGGTCGGTACCTGCAGGTTCTGCTGCGTGTCGGAGGCTTTCGGCGACTTGTGGACCGTGCTGGGCTGCGACTGCTGCTGCAGGAGGATGTGCCGAGCCACTTGGAGAGCCTGGAGGAGACAAACACGTCCGAATGAGTCCAACAAACAGACATGCTGTCAGTCTCCTGCCATTCTTCTCCACCAGCATCACTGACACGGCTCTGATACTCCGTTCTACACGGTAAATGTCAACAACTCCTAGCAGAGGCTCTGATTGTCTTTTAAGTTCCATCTATGAAGTAAACAAACAGCCTCAAATCTCAGTGGAAGGACGGGGCCTTCTCATGGAAAACAAAATACAGTGCAGTCACATGTTTATTGCTGCAGCTACTCCCTTTTCCCTTACGATAAATAATCAAACATGCCATCCAGAGCAAACAAAGCTGCACAGAGCCGGGGGGAAAAAAACACACCGGGCTTGAAAACGGTCAACGATACCAAGAAAAGCAAGCATTGTGTTCCCACTGTGAACTGGGCAGCCTCACACCTCCACCAGTAAACCATCTGGGTAAATAACTGCTCCAGTCTTTCCACCATCTTCCCACAATTAAAACAAAAAAAAAAGTCATCTGAGCTCCTCACAGACAGGACGTCTTTAAGTTTTACACTGGAAAAGTTCACAACTTAAAAAAAAAAAAACAACAGCCAATGAGGAGAGAGAAACGGGAGAAATCAAACAGCACAAAGGAAAAGTAGAGAACTGTGTGAAAGTAAGATATTGACGGCTCAGTGGGATGAAGAGCTGACTCTGGGAGATGATCTAAGTAAAGACAGACAAGACTTTAAGACAGAACGGGGAGAGGAGAGAACAGCTGTCCCTCCCAAACACACGGCCGCCGGATGACATCATGAGGCTCCGCTCCACGCTCAGTGGAAAGAAGAAGATAGATAGAAGCTCCTCTGCTTCTGTCTGTCTCTGTCGGAGCACTCACGCAAAGATGAATTCCACTTTCAGATCTCAGTCTGCATGTCTAATTGTACTACGCTTTGAAATTGACAGAGGGGAACCCCCCACGTACGCTGGTACAATCATCCAGAGAGCGCTACACATGAAACTAAGAAGTCTGTAAGCAAGAGTCACTCCCACATACCATGGAAATATTTGCATTTCACAGTTCAATTTGGAGACTCACAGTGAGAAACAACAGAGAGTAATGACGAGCAGCGTTTGGAGCTGACTGAGGTAAAAGCCGTGTTGGAGCTTGACGGATGCTATTTATTGAGCTGAATCAGCAGAAACTGACTTATTGGCTGAAGATGGATGTGAATGAGACAGAGAAGTTTATTCTATTCTATTTCGTATGTATTTATGTCTTGTTGGGTGGTGTCTTTTTATTCTGAACTGCTAACCTCAACTTTGATTTTTTTTAAATGAGCGCACACACACATACTACACAGTCTTAACTGACTTGAAGGGACACACACACACACACACACACACAAATCCCTGGGTTTAAATGAAGGCATTCAGTGGTAATTAGGAAAACATGTACTACAACAATATGAGCAAGGGGAATAAATAATTTTCTATTTCTTTAATGAAATTAATCCATAATTTAATATCTCTAATACGTATGAGTTGACGAACATAGCTCAGCAATTTCAATGTTCACTCAGTCTAGTGTAGCCGAGCAGGTTCACTCCCTTCAACTCAATAAATCACACACACACACACACACACACACACACACACTCACAAACATGCTCAAGGGAAATTTGTGCTATTTGCAGTGCACGTGTTTGGTAGATTATTGCGTATTTTCAATGTCACATGTAGTATTGATGATATTTTCTCCATTTCTGTGAATCCAAACTACTAGAATGAGTCATTGCTGATCGCTGCTGATACGTTTCTTTCACTGGTGGATTTCAACACGCTGGACAACGTGTTCAAACCACCAAAGGAGAATGGAAAACATAAAGAAATTAAAAAGAAAAAAAAAGATGTTACAGCTAAGGTGTGGTGTTACGGGCAAACTGAAGAGCACACAAAGTTCACTGTTTTCTTTTTCCCTGGAAGTGATGACACATGCAGTGAAATGTGTGTGTTGGTTTACAACTGGGGGTGTTAGAACAAAGGCCGTTGAGTCAACAGGATGTGATGAGAAGTTATGACAGCGGTGGATGATCAGATATGTTTCTGGGAAGTCTTCTCTCACTGCTTCTACCCATTAGAACATACATAGTCTGTCCTTTGCCTACTTCTCTTCTCAGGGGTCAAAGGTCAGTGGGTGTCAGTACAAACACACTAGCAACCTTACATTCAGATCACACACCACCATTATTAACAGGTTGCTTCTGAGTGTGTGTCCGGGGTGACTCTTTGTTGACCGTTTCAGCAGGAAATGATCCAAGCTTTGGAACGTTTTGCTCATCTGCTTTGTTTCTGCTCTACAGGAAACAAATAAAAAAATAGAGGAGGGCTCCAGGTTATACAGTGTAAATAACTTACACTACATTTAAACGTCAGATACTTGTCTGCTGTGATAGAACGAGCTCCTTTCATCGCTGACGCCAACGCAATATTCCTCAGACTGATTGGAGGTGGTAACTGATCACACACCTGAAAACATCAGGTACTGACGTGAACAGAAATCTCCCTGCAGTGTGTACGGTGGTCTTACACTCTACAGGATGACTTTAGAAAGGACCGGTTACCAGATGATGAACGTGACTGGGAAGTGCTGCTTGTGAACAGAATATACTGTTTATATACCATGGTAACCGGGAACAGTATATACTGCTTGTGTATAACATTTACATTCCGGGCAAAACCCTAGGCCGTACCCTAGACCACCATCCTGTTCACAGTGTTTTTCTTTGTCTCCTTCACATGACTGAAAGTGAGCTGATCTTGTTGATGCACTAACTACAACAAGGTCAGAGGCATCCTTCTCCGCTCACAAATCACCTTTTGGACGACTCTATTTTCTTGGCAAACACAAAAAAGCCTGAGCTGAGAAAGTCACATGACACAGACTCACTGCTGTCGTCATCTGTGGAGGTCCATGTCGACACAATGCACAGTTACATTCCTGGACATTAGTCTACGCTGTAGACAACATGTCGGGTTGACGCAGTAGCATAAATCAGGCTTGAATCAAACACACACATCCTATGGTCATTACATAAATTAAACTTGATCATAATTGCATGTCTAACCTGTTAAAATGTGTGTACACCCTGAGAAAACAAATTTCCCCTGGGGAGACAAGCATGAATCTGAACTTTAAAGAGCGAGATGATGACGCAAAGTGACATCAGCAGCGTAAACAGTGGTAATACACAATCTATCAAAGGTGACACATTTGTGTTAGTGTGTGCTGATAGCTTGGATTATCGTTCTTATTATTACCATTATTATTTCTGTGTGATGTGGATGCAGAGACACACAGGATACACGCTCTGGGGGGGGACTGATTATAAACCACCTGGAGCACAGGACAGGGCTTTATCAGCTGGCTGACTTGGTATCCTCACTTACTGTATTTTTGTTCTATTTCAGATCTGTTCAAAGTTCAAGCCTCTTCTTAATGCTAACAGAGGTTCCTTTGTAAACAACAGGCGTTTTATCTGCATCTGCTTTCAAATCCTGTTGGTGAACAGAGGCAGCCCATCTCATGTCCCTGGGCTATCAAGCTGTGATAAGTCAACTGCTAAGTACTGGATGTCTTTATGTGCAGTCTGCACATGTGGATTATTTACAGGCTTTGGGGGTTCCTGCTGCTAAAGCCAGCTCTGGGTGTCTTACAAATCCCAGCTCAGAGCATTGCCACACAGTCAAGCTTGTTCTGTGCAGACTCCCTCGCTGTGCCTTTTGGCCCCACAATGAAATCAGCCATGTAACACATGGACACACTCTGACAACGCCACAAAACACAGCACCAACAGCCAAAATCAAATTATTACATCAGTTTTCACCATGATGCAGGCAAATTTGATTTGAAAGATAAACACGATAAGGCTCCAGTGAAAGTAGAGATCAGGGGTGTGTTCCAGAAAGCAAGTTACTGATGAACTGAATTCAAACTTATAGACTGTGTGTTATGTCATGCTGCTTTTCCACCACACAGTTCCAGCTCGACTCCACTCGGTTTGGTTCCAGACTCGTCCTTTTCCATTACAGTTCAGTTCCTCCTCCACGTGGGCGCCGGCGTCACGGAACAGAGTGAAACTGCTGTGTCGGCATTTCATAGGCGACACAAACACGTGAACAATGTAGGACCAGGAGGAGATGGAGAAGCTGCTGCTAAGTTTGAGGATTGTCTCAAAGAGACGAGAGACGGAGCAGGACACGCTCAGAGACCAGACTCAGCTCCATGCTGGGTGAACGTTCTCACACACAGACGTCCTGCACTGTGGCTGGGTCCATCGGTGGACAGACTTCTGAAAACGTCCAGCTTATCTCTGCACAGCTGTGGAAGAACTTGAACGTGGTAGGGTTTGAAGCAGAGTGCTCTAATTGCTAGAAGATGTACAAGCAGGTGCAACTGGTTCCCTGTGGCCACGTTTCAGCAGGTGTTTGTGGGCAGAGAAACACAGGAAGTAGCTTCCCTCCTGATGAGAGTCTGTGGAGGGCAAAGTGTTTGAGCTCAACTCGCCCTCTTTTAAAAGACCTTCTTCTCCTTGGAGCTACCTGAAAGTAGATTTATGCATCGGTCTGAACTGAGGTGGACCCTACACGGTACCCTGCTTCATACCCATGTGCGTAGCTCCGCTTTGACTCCGCCCTATTTCCTTCAAGCGATAGCGACTGAAAGGGAGCGGATCTTGTTACCGACAAGAAGATCGGCATCATGTTCCACTCGCTTTTTTGATTGGTTCTATTTTCTCGGCAAATGCGGAAAAGTGATGGTGTGAGAGCGGGGAGAGTCACATGACACACATTCCAATCACGGCTGTGGTCATCCAGAGGTCGCATAGTTAGTTCCATCGCTTAGTTCCATTTCTGGAAAGGTGACTATGCATCGAATGGGACATAGACGCATAAATCAGGCATCATTTTCTATCTATATTATGTCTGTTTGTTTCATCACTGCCTTGTTTTTAAATGTTTATAATTATAAATGAACAATGATCTGATGAACCATGACATCATAGGTGTTCATAGGTCTGGGATCATGTGTCTTCTTATTGAAATCACTTTCTTCAGTTTGGTTGCTTGATGTCATATAAGTACCACAGCCAACAAAGGATTATTTCCCCTTATGCTCATAATGTGTCTGACATCAGATCAAACTATGCTGCTCTTCCACAACTGACCGGAATAAAATATCTATCTATGACCTACATTCTTCAAGAATATTGAAATACACAGCATCCTTTGGTCTGAGGTCTGTTTCTTTAAATAAGTAATAATGAGTGAGTCACTGTCCATGGAAAACAGGTATCTGCTGGGGACGAGAGGCCGCATCAACAGACCCTTAGCTGGGAGAACGTCCGTAAGAGTTCAGATTTCAACGGGCAAAAGACTGAGGTCAGGCAGGCTGGCTGTGTTGTCAGTGATAAATAAAGTATGTCGGAGTTAATAAAGACACAGCAGTGTGTTACGATGCTTCCACAGAGACACCACAGGAAGCATCCCCTTTTATTAAATGAAATGATGTCATCGTTATCATTCTACATCCTGTTTCATCACCAGTGTGACTATTTTAAAGTCACGGAGCCACAGCCGCCCCACACTGAGCCCCCTGCTACTAGCAGGGCCTTTGGTCCAAAGGGACTCGTATAAAACAGATACCTTACACATTCCCAAACCTGTATCACAGCCAGTGTCCTTTAGGGAGTTGTTGACTACGCAAACATCCCTCGAAACACCTGAATGTCACTTGAATTCAAATTCGTCTAGTGAGGCTGCTTTTCCAACATGTAAGCAGACAGGCAGTCAGGATCATGTTCATTTCTATTAATTGCATTTTTCTTTCCTTTCCCCCTTTAACACAGTCGTTTATCTGCAATGCAAAGCAGGGAACAGTCTGGTTTCCCAGTAAGTATATAATTAATGCCAATTTCAAAAAGCCACTCTGCATGGAAAACAGGCCCTGATGTCCAAACGTGGTACATTACAGGTCCTCACAACAACACTCTCCTGTCTGTGTTTAGATTCCTACACTAATTCATGGAGAATACATAAATAAATCAATGTTTCATTCCCACTTAAAACCATTAGATTCCCTTCTTTGCTGCACTCTTCCACTAGTCTATTAACATTGATGACAGCGGTGAACATCTATGTTCAAACAATAAGGCGGTGCCTGCACCCCCCCCCGGTCATCCTGAGGTAACCCCAAACACTCCCTCTCCCTCTGACCTTCTCTCTCGATGAGCGAAGGTAATGGGTAGTGGAGTAGCATGACAAACGTTGTTGGAGAAAAGAACAGAGACACACAGAATGGGACATGAAACAGGGATGATGATTGGGGGGGTGGAGATAAATGGACATCCACTGGGTGTTACATCAACGATGTAGGACATGGGTCGCACATCATCCATGTTCAGTGAGACCATAGCTGGGTCTCAAATCAGCTACTTCTCTACTTCACCTTACTATGTGAGTACATAAGTGCGTTCACACTGAATGAGTAGGTGAAACTAGCGTACTACGTTCACTCGACTGGTTCATCCAACGGACGACAAGTTCAGTGGATCGATGGACGCTTTCCACCCTCAACGTTCTCCATCTTAGTGACGTAGAAATGACTTCTGGAGATGGTGGCGGACAACAGAGACACCACAGTGGTTTCACCTACCGATGGAATCCAGGCCAATGCTAACGTTAGCTTGCTAGCTGGTAAACTGCGGCACATTTTCAGACGTTGACGTTGTGGATACATTTGGTTCTTGTGTGTGATAAATTGTCGTCTTCACTGTAGGTGGTTTAGGAGGTTTAAGATGTGAGGTCAGAGGTTGATGTGTTGTAAATATTCACTAAACGTGTCAGCTAGCGCATCAGCAATAGGTTTCATTTTCACCTCATTTCCCTTCAGTGTTGTTTTGAGACAGTACGACCCCGTTGAAATGTGCACACTTCACAAATAACTACATACTGTGAATAGTGTGCTACCGGTACAGAAATATGAGAGTTAAGACACAGCACAGGAACAAAGAACTCTATCTGCTGGTGGATTGTAGTGCTGACAGTAATGCTTGGGAAGTCCCTCTTTACTGACCAATCAGATCATCGCAAATCTGTCGCCGCCATGCGTTCGTATCGGCTCAGAGGAGGAACCAAAGAGAGCAGCAGGTACCGGGTTCTAGCCCCAATGGAAAGACAGTTATTAAGGAAGCGTGTAGGGGCCTCTTCACCCCCTGCCCCCCGCCCCATTACCCAGGTCGGCTCAGTGACACAGGGCTGACGGGTTCCGTTTGTTGTGTGCTCGGCGTTTGTTTGGATTCTCTAACCTTGCTTAGCCAGCAGCTTGACAACAGATGGCTGAAGAAGGCCTCCATACAAAGTCGGACGATCAGTAACACACATGCAAATGACATGGATTGTCAGAGGTGCACATGCAGCAAATGGGGGAACAGTAAATATGGTTTTGCTTGTTGCAAACAGTTATTTCATTGCCCACAGAAGTGCATGCAAAGCACATAGTAATTAGACACTTGAAGGGACACACGCAATGACATGCAAGTGAACACAGGCATGGTGTTGTCTGATGGCAGCGATGATTCAATAACTGCTCCGGTTCCCGGTGCACGTAAAGCCTCCCCCACCTTCATCAAACAAATAATGTGTTTGTTACAGCTTTGGTGGGATTTCCTGTTGTACAAGAGGAGCTGTCAACTAAATATTGTTTCTCTCACTCTCCGCTCTTCCATGTCGATTACGCCTTTTGGCTCAGTATGAGAAAGTGGCAGTAAAAATCATTCACATTAATACACCATTGTGCATCTGCTGCAACGGTAATTAAAGAAGTAAATGACTCATAAGAATAGACATATTAGCTGCAAAATGAAAGGCAACTGAGCTGCTCTCATGAAAATATGTACCATTAAGATACTGCATTTTCATAGGGGGGTAATCAGCTCCACTAGCTGATTTCATCCACTCCAGATGAAAGCCCATCAAGTCCACCAAGACTTAAGTGTTGCAGGTGAATTACTCCATTAAAAAGAGGGCGGAAAATCAGTCAGATGACCAGTCAGCGTTTCGGTGCCATTGCACAAAGAAAGAAAGATGCCTGTGACAAAGTAAACGCCAGTTACATTACGGAGCTAGATCAGTCTCAGACCGGGAGAGTGCACATGGAAAAAGCGATGAACGTGCATTTATAAAGTGCTTGTTGTGTGTGAGAGTTGTGAGACTCTCCTGCCGTGTCCCAATCCACAAATGCCGACTGTCTGCAGCCATTCAGAAGAGGGGGCTAATGTAATGTAAAAAGTCCTTTTCGGCCAATTCCATTTGCCCTAGGCCGGCGTTCGGACCATTGGTCAGTCAGACTCCTCTTTCCACTGCAGCTCCAGCTCCTTTGTGGCCATTTGTGCATTCACTCATTTGGAGCCCAGTCTGGGACCAATGCCACCCCTCTTCCCTTGACCTAAGCTCTTTGTGGGGAGCATATGCAGCCTGAGGACGCCCACCGCTGATTGCCATGATAATATCTGTCACGTAGATAAAGTGAGAGGAAATGAGCAGCGGCATGCCAACTGTGCTGGGTACATGGATGGACTGTCAGAAAACATGCCCTCCTCCAGATTGCATCTTTGTTGGAAGTGTTGCATCACTTTATATCACATCACTGTTGTGCTTGGGAAAATGGGCGCTGTGAAAACCCCAGCGTGAGACCGAGGATACTGTGAGCAGACTTTATCATGTGTGAATGATATTGTTTAGAATGGGAAGATCTGTCTGCCCTGGTCTCATAGACAGAGGACTCAGTGTTATTGATACACTTGAGACGTCCACAATACCACCAGCAAAAACCGGTAAATCTTCAATTTAGTCGTGGTGAATATAAATGAACGGCTACATGCAGCTATAGGACGGTGCCTGAGGAAGGGAAGGCTGATCAGTCAGTGGCCACGCTCATGGAGCGGCAGCGCTGGAGGCATGGAATGATGGCCTGCGTTGTCAGCTGAAAACTCATCGGCCTCTTCACCACGGGGCGCGTTGCTTAACTCCGTGTCAATGTATCTCATCTAAATGGATAATCCGACTAATCAGTAAAGAAGACAACAGAATGACACCGCCTGCAGGAGGGGGGATGAGTAATGACATCTGCTCAAAAATCGCTTCGTGTTTTTGGAGAAAAAAAAAAACCCACAAGGACATGGCACAGACCTCCAAGAACAGTGTCACGTCTCGTGTTGTGTGACACTGTGCTAATACATGGATCTGCCCAAAAAACTGATTCTTCCACCTACATCAACAGGACTCCAGAAAATCCTTCTTGAGGCGTTTGTGTGATCTTACTGTCAAACAAATTAACAATTAACACTTGGCCAACTCTTGGCCTTTTGTGTTTTTTTATGTTGTTTGTGTCCTTTCCAGATGGAAACTGGGCATTACACACTTGACATTCACATGTTGTATGTGAATGTCAAGTCCCAGAGACAACACTCAGCTCATCAGACAACAAACACACAAACGTCTGGACGTTGCTGACGGACCACAGGGTGTTTTTACCACATCAGCCATGAATCACTAATGTGCATTTATGTGTAATGTCCCATTTCTGAAAAATGTAAAAATCTGTCATTAACCCAAATGTGCTTGTCTTGAATTCAAAGGGTGTTACTATATTCTTCTGTGGTTTGGAGACCTTCCGCATCATGAGTGGCCGAAGGAGAATTCCCATTGTGTGTGGGTCGAGCAAGAAAAAGCTCCGAAGGAGAGGCTCTTCTATAAATCACAGGCCAGTGCAATTGGCTATGGATTGAGTTGCAGCGGGGAGAGACAGCTCCATGGGAATAGCAATGTCTCTGTTGAAGTCATTCCAAGATGGGTAATATGATCTGATGCCGCCAGGAATAAAAGAAACGGAAGAAAAAAAAAGGACAAAAAAATCAGATTGCTTTGGCCATAAATACAAGCATCAGGGTCTAGACACATGAGCCTCCCTGGCCAGTAATGGACTCCAGTCTCTCAGGCTGACACCTGAAGGGCCGCTTGTTGGTTCAACACTCGCTTTTTGTTGTTGAGTGACCATTCAGGATGTGATTTCTGAATCATTTTACTTGTTTTATAAACCCTTTCATTCAGTGATTAGGATAACGTCCAGCCTACAGGACCATGCAACCACTGGGAAACGGTTTCATTAATGCATGTGCTGAGGTTTAGTTCACATCATCGTCCCTGTGTGAAATAGCACATGCTTTGTATTACAAGCACCAAAAAAAATTCAGTCAACAAGAGTGAGTCAATCACTGCCGAGGCCCAGTTCAGTTTGCAACTGTTTGGAAACTTAATTAAGAGACCACAAAATATAAAGTACACAGTTTTACAGCCTTGACAACTGCCAGCAGGGGGAAACTATAGTCAGACGTACTGTGGAGTCCTGTGCATGCCTGACTCACTACATCAGTAAGCGGTTGTCTAACTGGTTTGAGTGTCCATCACTCCATCACATCACAAAATCTTGTTCAACACAACCTGGTGTTGGTTTGTAACAGTCACCCTGGAAACAGGTTCTAGACCTCGTACCCTACGTCGATGAACACTTTTCTGGAGTGTTTTTTTGTATATAAAATGGATTTGAATGCAAGCGATCTTCTAAAGCCCAGGCATAATTAACATGCAAAGTGCAATGCGGTGACAGATTTGGTCAAGTCAATCTACTTGAGCCACTTTCAGCTTTGGGTGCTGAGACCTGCAGGCTGTGGGCTTCACATGATCACTCCAAATACAGCTGCACGAAGCTGAGAGGGCCTGATGCTGCAAAGTGAGGGAACTGACGGGAGGAAAAGATCCTGATGCAACATGAGCAACCAAAGTTTAGCACAATGAATCATTTCTCCAGATGTTGTTTGATGACCAAACATTTATATATATATATACACGCCAAATTCTAGGTTCTGGAACCAGACACTGATGTGGATTGGCTAAGCCCAAGTAACATGCAGGTGGCAGAAGTATCCCAAACACTGCAGGAACCAAGGGCATGTGGGCTATAGAGCTGCTGGGCTGGTAGGCGGGGGGATGACAGACTGCTGTTCAACTCCATTAGCTGCTATGTGAGAGGGATGCATCGAGGAGCACACGACCTGTGAAGAATCTTAGATCTCACTCCATCTTGGAATGAGGATTGCCGCATTAATTCTAGGAAACTGTAATCTCTCAAGCGAATCAAATTACTCTCATTAAGCACAAGAAGAAAACTGCCTCTGTGATAAGTATGTGTAAAAAAATATTTATTACCAATAATCACCTTTTTAATAGGAGCTCGCTTACAATGTTTTGTAGTTTTGCTGATTAAGTTTAAAAATGTGAAAACAAGGAAGGGTGCACACACACATACACACACACACACACACACAAGCTCTAGTACACAGCTCATGGAGTTT
>CAAKHB010003213.1:68742-79651 GCA_901007665.1 Aeoliscus strigatus | reverse complement strand
ATTACCAATAATCACCTTTTTAATAGGAGCTCGCTTACAATGTTTTGTAGTTTTGCTGATTAAGTTTAAAAATGTGAAAACAAGGAAGGGTGCACACACACATACACACACACACACACACACAAGCTCTAGTACACAGCTCATGGAGTTTACGAGAGCAGTTGATACAGTGATTAAAGGGGAGGGTGGAAGGATACAGCGCTTCAGGGCCTTGGAGAGGACGTGCCTCACCTAGTCATAAAAAAAAAAAAAAAAAAAAAACACCTCTGTCTTTAAGCCTGTGCCAGAATCACTTTCCCCAGGTTCACTTGGAGGTGAATCGCTATAGAATTTACATGCAAAGTAGCACATGTCATCACCCAGACAGTCCGCTTCTTGCACAGAGCGTAACACTAGAACTTTGCATCAACTGGCTGACCACCACATATGTGCACAGGTCTGTGAGGTCACTGCCTGACCCAGACTCTACTGGAAAAAAAGGGCTATTTCTGAAGTACAAACAGCTGCTCAGAACTCTTTCCACATCTTCATTAGCACTATTTGTATATTTTCAAGTCATATTATTGTGTCAAAAGGCAGTAGGTTAATGTTCTGCATGTATGATTTTTAAAATGTTAAATAAAGTAACATGCAGGCTTTGAGTCTGCCGGGAGGTCCGTCAGGATGTGACATCTTTCCACCGCTCCAGCTGCCAAATGTAATTGCTCTGCTGGTAAATGAAAGACACAGAGCTCTCCCTCCTCCTTCCACGAGTTGAGTCTTTAAGTCACGTTACCAATTAATGATGTAGAAAGTGACAAAAGTAAGTTAGCAAACAAATGTCGAAATAAAACAATTTGTCTTCTAAAAATCAATTAGGACTGGGGGTCAGTGGGTCGTTCATTTAGTGCTTCAGCATAATTACCTGTTTTTCAAATTACACTATCTATTCCTGAGAGAAAATGTCTGAGAAGCTACGATGTGGCAACGTGCTCCAAAAACAAATTCCCCTGAAGCAAAATGAGGAAATTCTATTAGCTGTCAGCCTACATACTGTACATTTCAACTTGTCTCGCCTCAATTACGTGACAAATAAATGTAAATAACAAATGATGGAACTGTGGAATAAGAACGATGAGATGAATATGAAGAGGATAATGTGTTCTGCTGCTTACCTTTGGCTCCATCTGATATGAATGCTTGGCAGGAGGACAGGTTACAGCTGTGCAGTTGCCCCATGGCTACAAATCACTGCCGGTACTTGTTTGACTGTCTATCAAAGAGGCCGCATCCAGTGCCGCCTGTCCTGTCTGCCGTGATTAATAGTGGTTGACGGGAGCAGTGAGACAGAAAGGAGGATCATGGTTCACTATAGGTGTTCTTTCCTTCTTCAGCAGAAAGCTGCCACGACATTTATGGAGTGAACTGCGTAGATATATAACAAAAGGTGTTGCTCGTTTCACTGACAGAGGCATTTGTCTTGGAAGAAGCAAACGAGTGCACTCAGTCTGCCTGCAGAACATCACATTAACACTTAGTAAACATCCACCCATAAAGACGATTATTTTGATTGCATGACTCTCCTGAGGTTTTTCTTCCTCGCCTCAACATCTGGTTGAAATATGGGGCAAACCGTGGCGTCCTGGCTGCAGCTCAGGTGGTTAAAATAGACTGCACACACACAGTGGTGTGTGCTCGGCATCTTCAGTTCTTTCCCCTCTTGTTTACTTTCTCCCCACTTCGAGGTGAGTCAGGAAAAAGGCAATAGCTGCGGCTCCCCACGTGGTACCTGAAAGGAAGTACTCCTGCCTGGATACGCCAGAACATGCAGCTGGAGACAGGAGAACGTGGGGAAAGTACAGCTACAGCAGGGCTGTGGGCCAAAGTAAACATGTCCAGTGATTGATTTGAATCATCACTTATCTTAAATAGTAGAAATAAACAACTCAAGAGTCACTTCCTAACACGGGTGTCAGTCCCTTTCATTGGTATTATATGTGACTGTCTGTATACATGTGATTATTCCCAAGCATATAGTTACTTATTTTTTATGATTATTTATTCAAGTTAGAAATATGTATGACTGCTTTCTGTTAGCTCCTCTGCTAATGTATCTGTTAACTCCTCTACTTATGTATCCGTTAGCTCCTCAGCTGATGTGTCTCCCTTCTTCTTCCCTTCTGTGGAGAAGTATTTTTTAAGTTTTTTTTATTAAAATAATAATCGGGAAAACCATAAAATCTGGCTTATTTCCTTGAAGATGATCGCGAAATAAACTCCGACATCTGATGCTGTCACTGTCAGGCAACAACAAGAAGGAACATTAAGACATCCATGCACCTCCCAAGCTCTCTGGGCCTTGTGTCTGTCACGTGTTCTACTGTTTCAGCTCCACTACCGTTGGCTGCGGTTCATATCCTTGTGGAACCGTTGCAGCGGGCCAGTCAGAGGAGATGGCCTTCACAGAGGAGCAGACCACAGGATAATGTGATAATTGATAAAGATGCTGCTAACACTCTGCCCTTTGTCCTTTTACCTCCAAATCCCTGTGGCCCCCTTTTCAATTTAACACAGAACATGGACAGATGTCATTTTGTACAGACCCAAAGCACAAGAGTAACACGTTTCCAATTGGAGAACAGCTTTCCGCTGATTGGAAATGTTTCCTCTGCTTCTTGTCTTCTTGGGCTGTGAGTTAACGTGAGGTCGGTGTCCATTTTGTCTCCCTTCCCTCCGAATTCTCCACATATTAGCCACTGCCTCCTGCGCCTATCGTGCTTTCAAGTCTGACATGTTTTCATGGATTTGAGTGCTAAGACAGAGAACCAAATGACTCTCAGCTCCAGATAAAGACACCACAAATTCAATCCCTCTTGGATGATGTTATTTTAAAAAGAAAAAAAGAACACAGTGTGAAACCAGACTCCAGGATGGGATGAGGAAAGTGTTCATGTGCTTCCTTCATTCTATGACAAAACTGGACTAAATATGGGTGACAGGCTCTTAGACATTTATAAAACAAAGGGAAGCTGGCGATGTATTTGAGTGCGATGGAGTCCCCAGCTGTGGTGGCGGCGGGCTGGGGAGGTTTTACTGATGTGGTTATCGCGTCCTCTGACAGGCGGGATCACTCAATCAGCCAGAATCATCTCTCCCCCCGTACTTCTGGGAGGCGGCGTCAGCCAGCCAATCTGATCAACAAACGCAGCTCCTCTGGGCCACAGCTACCTCTGTGAGATGATGACGATGTAGAAGTGAGGAAGGTAATGGAGACACACAGAAGTAGAGAGGGAAACCTACAGTGGGGGTGTACCTCCTTCTTACAGTCCACATGAGAATTTGGTTCATTTTCAGAGTTACGGAGAAAGTTTAATCAAAAGCCCTCCTAATGAGGACATCGAACTCGGTGTACGCGGAACGTACCATTTGGCCAAAGGTTTGACCAGCATCAGGGAACAAAACAATGGCTTCCGTGGGCCACATCTACCCTAAAGCACACTGCACGTTTTTATATCCCAATGGGAAAAGGAAAAAGGAGTTCCCTAAATCAATAAAACACACATATTAGCTTGCTAGCTATGCTAAGGCTAGCTGCCTATTATCATGTTCAATTCAGTCTCTTAACCGTTGTTTATTGCAACTTTAGAGCTCTCAATCCAAAACGCAGAAAACAAAAACAAACAATTAAAAAATAACGGTACAGTTTTATACTGTAAAAACATGTATCATGATTCGTTTTAAAACATACTGATGTACGTAGCATTAAAAGGTTCGAGAAATTAGCATTAGCAATAAATATGTGTTTGGATAGAAGATCAGTAATTACTAGGATCCTTTCAAGAATGAAATGGACTGGTTTGATTCTTTCCCTCTTGCCCTGCAGTTATTTTACATTATTCAATCCAAAACACCAGTCTTTCTGATTCTAACTTTCTTTTGCAAGTTAATGTTTAATAGCAGCCCTTGGCTATCTATGGGCACAATTATTAGATATCCGCAGAGAGAAATTGAAAAATTAATCATCCTCTACAAATGTTGTGCTGCTGTGATCCATTGGAAATGACTTTAAGAGCTATGGTTTCTCCTGTCACAGGCTCCATCTGAATGCCATCAATCTGCTGCCAGAAATGGATTGCTTGTGCAAGGAAGACAATTGCATCAATACGGTAATTAACTGCCTATTCACATGTCGGGCATCGTCCCGATGCCCTTTAACACCGATCAGCTTGTTGCAAACGCACTGATGACATAAGAATGCATCCAATCATCAAAAGTAATACACAAAGTGGCAGAGTGGGTATTTTTCTGACAGGGTGTTGTGTGAAATAGGGGCAGGAACACTGTTCACACAGCGTTTTAACATGATAACACACTCGTTGAATTATACATAGTGACATAATAAGATGCAAATCCACTGACAACAATTGTAAATGAAAAATAGTTTAGAGTGCCGTGTTGCAGTTCCATGGCCATACAACTGAATTACCCATGCGTGGGCACTCCAGGTTTCCAATAATCCTTGTTTTGGCCAATGCCATTATTGCATGCAGTCTATGATAATATACTGTTCTAATGTGAACAGCTCCGGTTGGCAGAAGGGGGGTTTTCAACACACTATCAAGTTCCTGAGTGGCAAATTAAGTGTTTGAAAGGCACATACATATTCAGAATTTGTCCAATAATTGTAACGGTGAGTGCAATGGCAGGCAGAGCTTTCAGCCACCAGCCTCCTCTCCAGCAGAAATTTTTCTCTCTCTGCATTTCACCGAGTCTTAAAACGTGGTCGATTTCAACTGATTTAAGACACTGAGGGATGAAATGTGTGTGAAGTGTCACAAAAAGAACAAACCTACCAGTATTGTTACTTATCAGATTCAACCTAAGAAGCGCTGACACTGAAGCATTAGACACACTGATTGTGGTCAAATTAATTTTAGATGAAGATAATGGATCAACATGAATGAATTCATCAAAGATAAAGTTTCCTTTATGTTGTTTGGGAACACAGAGGCCATCTGCACGTGGAGTGTGGAACATGTACTGATGACTGCTTCAAAAAGTCAGTGGTGAGTAATCGGGCAGAGACAAGCTGGTGAAGGTAAATGTTCTCCACACGACAACACATCCTGTGCTTGACCCGGTTTGTTTCAAAAGGACTTTTAGAATTTTCTGACAGATGGTTAGTCATGGTTTAACAGTCGGCATGGATGGGTCGGCATCTGAAAAAACCTGATTGAAATGACTGACGACACCATGAACACCTTCAAATCCATGAACACTTTGTCTGTGATAAACACAAGACGGAACCACTTCTGGACTTACTATGGTTGTCGTTCATCTAGGCTCGCTGAGAGATGGGACGAGTACAATGACCACGCACGCGCACACACACACACACACACACACACACACACCAGAGGGGCACGGAGCAGCACTAGCTGTCTTTGAGAAACCACTTGGTTCCCCTCCAGTGACTTTTTCTCTCGAATAGTGAGAGGTTGAATTTGATGAATAATGACAACACAACAATGGCCGCCAATAGACAATAACCCCATGAAAATAAAGTCAAGTCAGTCTGAAGTGGTTGGAGTTCATCAACGGTCGTCTTTCTTACTCTGTGTTCAGCTGGTACCAGTCTGAGAAGAGGCCCCGCCCTACCACCACAGACCATCCCTTTGCTCCCCCTGAGATGGCGTGTCGATGTGGATCTTGGTCTTAATTCGTCGACTGGGTAGCTCACCATCAGACGTAAAAAAACTGAGCGGGATCATAACCAGAGCGGCATCAGGCCCCCCCACTCCTCTTAGCCAGCTGTCAGACGATGAACTCCTAGTTAAAACTTTGTCCTCTGCTCCGAGGTCTCCATCCATGGGAAAAGGAAGTGGGACATGCATTTGCGTATGGTTTGGAAAATAAAATGCCGCTTTCAGGTAGTTTGAGGTAGCTATGATTCTGCATATTTCTGTTTTCTTGCACTGTTCACTGTACACCTTTACTTTTACAAAGAGGGGGAAATATGTACACATACAACATGTCTGCGTGACGTTTGTACACTTCATTCATGTTTTGGTGTTTTACAACATGTATTTGTGGACAGTTGGTGGTGCAGTTGGTGCGTTCCCCTCCCCGTCGCATATACACAGAGCGCCGAAATAGAACGGCGTCCTCCCTAAACAACTCCTTTAACATCTGCCCAGAAGCAGCACTGCTGCCTTTGTCCACTCAGTGTCTCCTTAGGCATGTCATCCAGCTGTAATCAAGCAGAAAATGGTCATAAATATTTCTTTCTGCTAGATTTCATATTCACATTTCACGCAGTGGCTTGATATTTCCTCGGTACCTCCAGGGAGTACCTAATGTACAAAACTGTTCCTTATATTCAAAGCTCATGTTCCTTCAAAGACGAAACACACTTGTCTGTTTGCAGCGGGGGCGGGTGAGGGAAGGTGGGGGGGTGGGACTGTCTTATTTTCTGTGCCATTTGCTGGCTAGTACTTTCACAGCCATCCCATTACATCATGTTAAAGATTGTAAACAAGCAAATAACACAGACAGCACACGTTCGAACGCCCCCCCCCAATGCAATCTGAGGAGGAAACATCTGCTTTTACTGTCCATTTCAATAATATATCTCTTTTTGTGCGACAGGAGGAAGAAAAAAAGCTGCCAGAGGATTTATATGAACCATTGTTTCTGGGCAAGCATTTATGGCACATGTCATTCAGAGGATGCAGCGGTGCCATGGCTATCACTCATGATGAGACATCCCATCATGGCGTATCATTCTCTAAATGGTACCCAGCCAGTCAATGGATGGCGACCTGTCCCATTTGTCTCTCAAATAGAGGCCATGTCACCGCTGAATGCACAGAGTGGTTGTTATTAATCACCGATACATCCTTTGATGGGTGAACACACGTCAAACAATCAAATTTACACCGAGGGACCAGTACATCTACTTCAAGGAAGGTCCACTCCATCACCTACACGTCAATATTTATCAATATTTGGGTCTCACACACACGTATGATACCCGTGTGTGTTTTCATTTATGTCACACACATCAATACATAAATAGCCATCATCATGATCAAACATGTATGCTGCACATGTCTGCAGTCCCTCAGACCATCAGCTGAATGTTTCAGGTCAGGTCCATTGGTCGATGGTGGATTGAACTTTTCTCTTTTCTTTTGACATGGGTACAGTCACATACACACCATGGATCCACCCTCAGTCCATCTAGTCGATGAGGGCCAGAGGATGCTAAATAAAACGTCCAAGTCAGCATGTCTGCCTGGTCCTGCAGCTGATGCCCACTCTGCACACACGTTTATAAGGACGGGCGAGTGCTATGACTCAGATTTACCCAAATGGGCACACACGCACGCCATCTTTGAGCTTTCCTCAGAGCTGTTCTAACAATTCCATGTAGAACGTTTACACCAAGGTGCGTTCCCCTTTCAGTCAGAGTTCGGCTGCCGACAGGAAGATGTCAGATGCACATGGGTTCAAATCAGAGCCCCCTGGGTTCAGAATCAAAGATGGCAGCGCACAGGTTTTTGTACATTTGTTCATTTCAGTGACACACACACCTGCATAACTTGTTGTAGATGGGTTTGTTGAGGATCAATTAAGAAGTAGGACGTGTTTTTTTGTTGTGGTGAGAGTGGAACTTTGTTTTCATCAGGATATTTCCTCACCACAAGTCATGGAACGCACCATGAAGCCTTTTCTAACCTGAAGTAGAAACCAGATTTTCAGCCAAGTCAAAGTCAGCCGAGTCAAAGTACCTCTGTATCCTCTGTACACCTGAAGATGCCTTCATCTGCAACAAGGATTTTGATTTATTGAAACTCTTTTTTGCGTAAAGAGATACAGTGCCGGTTTCAATTTCAATGGCTTATTTAACCCTTATCTGTCCAACTCCTCTGGGTCCATTCTATGTTAATTGGATCTACAATGCACTAGCATCGGGCTGTTAACAAGCACAGCCTATGAATATTAATTACCCTGAAGTTTTATGCACAGGAAAGACTTCACTGATACATATTAATTCTATGAAGTTTTTTTTTTTCTTTTTTTTTTAAGTAGCGCTCTCATTAAAAATGAATAGACTATGTGCTTGAATGTTTCCCCAAGAGGAACTGTGCATCCTTAAATCTATCCCTAATAAATTGGGTCAAACTAGCTATCTGTTAAGAACAACTTTACCCTAAAATGGCATTATTAGTCAGCCCGACGTAAACATTCCGAGCAGGGGGAGACATGGCTTGTTGAAACAGTCTATTAACAACCACTATTAAAGCCGGTCGTGTCGGAGCATGTGCTTTCCACCACCGTCTCCTGAGGCCCCGTTTAAACGGTTACTTATTTACAACGCTAAACACACGAGTTGTTCAGCTAAACAGCAAAATGACTGTTTGTGTGTGACTGTGTGTGTGTGTGTGAGTCTTGATGCGGAGCATTCATGAGTGGTTGTTCGCATTAAATAAAACATCGAGGATGCATTAGTCTCTCTCTCTCTCTCCCTCTCCCGCTCTCTCTCTCTCTCTCTCACATTTCCTACCAAACTGACACAGACGTGCTTCCCTGTCTGCTCTAACTTCGGGGCTGCCCCCCTCTGTCCATCAAAGACCACCTGGGTGGCACACAAGCACAGGCTTCCTAATGATACCAGCATTGGGTTCTGTCCCCCATACAGTACACTGGAATATTTGAAATATCAATAATAGGAGCTGGTTGTTTAGTTGGAGCATCTACTCTTATGGTCCAGTAAGAATGTTCAGTATGTTTTTTTTTCATCAGTAACTGTGTGTTTAGCTGTCGCAGGTCTTTGTCAAGTAAATACAAACACCAGTCCATTATTCTATTCATCCAGAGCAGATGTGTAGATAAAAAACACACTTTAAACTGATAAAGATCACTTTGCCTTCTTGTTTTAATTGTAGTTTGTTTACCTTCACATGCTGTCGACCTTTTGTCCGTGACAAACAAACGACAGACTAACTACTAACAGACTTTTATTGTGACTTTATTAAGAGTCCGCTGGTGTAAATTGTCTGTGCGCAAACCAAGTTGTTTTCATTCTACTTCCATCACAACATAGTACTATGAGTTCGCATAAACAACACGTGGAGGATTCCACAGAACAAAACCCTTTGGCAACAAATGATGCAGTTCCAGTCGTCTGACGAGTCACTGAAACGGACAAAAAAAACAGACCAAAAAGTGTAAGAACACAATGACACTGACAGACAAGTCATCTTGGAGCGTGATCTTGGGTCCTCCAATCCTCCAACAGCCCATGTCCATCTAAAGATCCATGGGAGGAGGAGAAATCTGACAGAAACACACCTATGGTCTGGAAGGAGGAACACCAGGATCAGCAGATCCAAAGCTGACGTTTGGTTTCATTTCAGTTTCCACAATAAAAGCAGGCCGTGAGAAGATGCCTCAGAAGTGAAAACACTGGATTCAGTGTCCACATCACTAATACAACATCCTTTTGTTCTGACCTGGTGGGAGATCCCAATGAGACACGACGTGATTATTCTCCTCGCCACAACGTCAAACAACTCCCGGCTTCTCCCTCCTGTGGCCCCCATCAGCAGCGGGGGTAAACAGGATGTCACCCACAGACAGAGACAAGTGTTTTAAACTGCGGCTTTGACTCAACCTGGGCTTCAGCCCTTCTCCGTCGGACAGCGCTGGTGGAGGTAGACTCAACAACATGCATGAGTTCCTGGGGCTGTCTGTCTCGGGAGGCATCTCCAAGACAAAGCAGAGGTGCTGGGTGGTTTACCTCCCAAACACCTCGGTGAGGAGCGCCGGGACTAAAGGATTGGACATGTTGCACCTAGACTAAACAGATTGTCAGGGGGAAAACAGCCGTTACATTCTTAGTGGCACTTCTTTTTTTTCCATTTAACAATTATTTTTTTCCTCTTATTTTCCTCAGCAGCACCTCCCTCCACCCCCACCCACCCCCATCTGGGTGATTATTAATCAGATCACACATCAATTTCCAGAACCAGCAAAGAAATTTAGCCTGTAATAAAACTGTCAAGTGCAGTGGTATAAAGACAGATGTTGCCAGTTGTGTGATAACATAATTAAACTGTTCTGTGAGGGATTCTATAAAATTATTCAAATTGGACAAGCACTATCATTTTACCAATAAAGCAATTTAGGGCAATATGCAGTGTCATAACACTGATGTTATCCTCTTTCTCAGATTTTCCAATAAGATGCCTGTGCTTGACAGTCTGAGCCGTGTACATACACACACCTGAGAGTGTGTGCAGCATGTCAGAGGACCCATATGGTTTCGGGAGCAGTCTGAGGATCCAATTTTGAAATAAACAGCAGTGTACTGCACTGACACAGAGCCATGTCTACACGTGGATCCTGAAATGCAACGCTTGGTCCCTGACCCGCCGTCCAGGACGTTCACGAGCAGTAAATCGGAGCGACAGTGACAGCTTGTCTAGGCCATTCCTTAGATGACCACCCTTGTCCAAGTGTACGACCGAGGGAGAGAAACTGATTCATTGATCGGAGTACGTCTGACGCCACGACATGAGGTGACATGTCCCCTCTCAGCTTCTTCATTCTGTGTTTTGTTTTGTCTCCAGTGACGTTACGTCAAACAGAAAACACACAGTTTGTCTGTCTTTGACTGGATTCACCTTTGACATGGAACACTCCGGTTCAGTAGGATACTATCTTGACTAGGACCATGAGTCCATGAATGTGACAGACCATGAAGGACCAGAGAACAAGTAGTTTGGTGTGTTCATCAGTGCTACAGTTTATAACAACGGGCTGGTTCATACACCGATCCATCTACTGTCATTTCATTCCAGCTCATACCACTTCTTCCTGAGACCTCTAGTAAATATGTAAATAATATACCAGCTGGACGCTG
>CAAKHB010003213.1:43792-68722 GCA_901007665.1 Aeoliscus strigatus | reverse complement strand
ACGCTGCGTGAGCATCAGCAGGACACACACACACACACACACACACACACACACACACACACACACACCTGGGCAGCTTGATGATGGTGGCTTGGATCGGACCACCTCAAGTCTCACAAGGGACTGGAGGGCTGTGTCCACTCAGCTGTTTGTGGCTCCTGGTGTGCGTGTCACTCTCTGCTCGCCAAACACGCAACACTAAGGTCACCTAAGCCACGTGTGATGAGAAGGAAGAAGGAGAGCAACCAAACTGACGAAGATTACTCCACAACGAAGCTGGGAAAGCACGTGACACACTGATTGACTGTGATATATTGGAAGGTAAGTGTTTCCCCTACCGTCATGTCAGTCGCTTCATTTCATGTCCGATGCAGCTCCAGATCATTCTAGAACCTCTATTACGGTTCCTTTAGTAACCAGACAGCCTCATGTCTCTAGATCACACACGGTGCTCACAGGTAGGGTTACATATTAATTGGAGCATCGGTCGCTAGCGGATAAAAGCCTCTGTGGTAAACGCAGCACCGGCACATCCAGCACACACACAAACACACCATCTATTCATGTTCAACTCAGTTCTATTAAAACATGTTTATTAGTAAACAGACGGTGTTTGGAAACGGTTCTTCTAATAGTACCTTATCTTAGGCTATCTCAGACTTACCGTGAGCGTGTGTCTGAGAACGGGGTGTGGACAAGACGATACATCACATTGGGTTCAAAATGAGACCAGAAGATATTTGAAGCTGAATTCATGCATGGAGTCAATCTCCTGAATGGTTCCTGTCACTGGTTTGTTTGCCTCCAACAGCTTGAGGCACGTGTACTCATTGCACAACTTCCTCTTTCCAACTCATCAAAATTAGAAATGCGTTCTTGCATGTCGACTGTCTTTTCTTTTTTACAATTGTTGTGGTTTACTCTCTCCTCTTCAATGTCCTCAAGTCCTCACTGGGGCAGCAATAATTCCAAACCCTCTCTAGCACCAACAACTGCTCATTCTCTCGTGGTTCTATTCCAAATATTCATGTCTTGCACATGAGAACCTGCACAGTGCCGTTTTAAAAGGAAGGTAAAAGGGACAGCCGTCACTACTGGACTGCCTAATAGAGATGCTTACATCAAGCTTATGGTCCACTTCCCCCAAATCTGACTCGTCTACAAGATGAATTCCCCTGTCAGCACCGAGATGATCAAACAGATTACAATTATTTCATCCCCATCTATATTAATGAGTACTGTCTTTCATAGTTATGTTCCCTAATAAGAATAAATGATATGCCACGGCCAGGTTTGTTGTTCCTGCGCACTCAGGGGACCGCACTTTTTATCTGAGGAGATTTGAGATTGATTTCTGTGTCAGCCAAAGGTGTAATTGCTTACTGGATGGTACGTAAAGAAAAAGGGATGCAAATTAGCACAAACGGCAAATAAACCTTGAAAAGAATTGTTGAAAAAGTTATCAATTAACAGAGCAAAGAGCGTGATTCTCTGGAGGCCATTAACACGGTGCATGGGCATGAGTGCAAAGCAACCTGGAAGAGGAATGACAGGAGTTTATCAATAACTGGGCTCGTTCAGAGACTGCAGAGACTGATCCAGGAGAAAGATGGCGGTTTCCCCTTTCTCCTGCAGACTGGGACTGGGACCATGCTTGAACTACCGAGTCTTATTAGAGGAAGCGTCTTTCCATCCCCTGTTGGTGTCAAGTGCACATCCATGACACGTTTTGCTCTCTCCCCTTCTCCCCTGCCTCACATTCATCAAAGCTGTAACCCTGTTGTGTTTGGAGAGCGAATCAGAATGTGCCCCTGGCAACGCATGAAGAAAAAGTCAACAGGAATTAAGTTTCAGTGCAACTGTTTACTCAACTGTGGCCTGCAGTTAGTGAAATTGTATCCACGGTTTTGTGTGACTACTGCAGTAATGAATTCAGTATGGCTGTGATTTTCTCACTGACGACATGCTCCTTCTGGAAAAAGATGGGTGGGAGGGTGGAGAGCTGGAGCTGAGGGAGAGGGGGATGAGGAGCATATCTCAGGAGGAAGTCGGCCCTGACGCTCAGACTGAGGAGCATGATGACACCCTTCCCTAGGAATGAGTCGGCATTTTCACCAGCATTTCATCTCAGGCACACACTAAACACAGGCAAAATGTAATCTGAACTGTATGTTTGCTCCTTTCTCACAATCACCAATACTACCAGAACCCTTTAACGCCAGTGCTGTGTCTCCAGTCTCATAGTTAGTCCACTTCTTTGTGGTACTCTATGCACACTATGTACGTACTCGCAAAGTGCGCTGATTTTAACGGGGTAGTACTGTCTCAAATCCACAAGAAACGTGAAAATGAAACTTACTGCCGATACGCTAGCTGACACGTTTAGTAAATATTTATAACACAGCAGTCCTCAGACGTCACATCTTAAACCTCCATCGACAGTGAAGACGACAATTTATCACACACAAGAACCAAACATATCCACAACGTCAACGACTGAAAATGTGCGGCAGTTTACTAGCTAGCAAGCTAACGTTAGCATTGGCCTGGATTCCATTGGTCTACAAGTGAAAGGTCGTCATTTCTACATCACTAAGATGGACGACGTTGAGTAAGAGACGTTGGTGGAAAGTGTCCATTGATCCACTGAACCTTTCATCTGTTTGAGTGAATGCAGTATGTGCTGCATTTGCGCTAGCATACATTGGTGTGTGCGCTACAAGAAACCGCTTCCTGAAAGCCGGGTTAACGTAAGGAGCTAGGAGAAGGAGAAAATGGTCATTACGGTAATCCCATTCACTCTGTTGCCAGAAGTGGGCAAGTCATGACATTCTCCAAAGTGTTACAGATCTCTCCATCAAATAAAGTAACCAGCAATGAGGTCATGTGCGTGCTAAGATGCACACACACACACACACACACACACACACACACACACAAACAGCACAACAAAAACATGTCAGTAATATGTACGACCCTAAGGATAAATATAGAGGATAAAAGTGAACCACTGCTCAGTCTGGGTTCCACAGCCTCACATGTCGTGCTTTAGCAATATGGGTCTCGTGGTCCGATGCTGATGAATGTGCTGTGGCAACAGACAGCGGCAAAAGGCCTGAGCATCGTCACCAAACAGCTCCTGACAAGCACCCCGCTCGTCTTGTCAGATAGCTCCAGATAGCAGGGGACACACTGATCTTTTCAATGTTGTTTCCTTTTACACACTGTCGTGTGCCACACATAACACTGACACCAACAGAAAGAGCTTGTCTGTTTGCCTCAGAACCAAGGCGGTGAAAATATTTTGAGCTTCACCAACGCAGCTCGACGCACCTCATTGGCTGACGTGGCATTAGCTGAGGGTGAGAGTGGTGTTTACTGGGAAGCGCGGTAGGACGCTGTCATCCTATCGGATGGACTGTCAACAAAATCATGTAGCACCTACACACTTAAAATATGTCTGAACACCATAATGAATATTTTACTGTCGTATGCTACAATAAACACATCTGCAACCAAACAGAGAGAGCACTTCCCCATCTTTAAATATTCAAACAGCACCTCAATATACATAAATAATAATAATCATGTTTTTATGTACTCAATGTACTTTGAGGTGGAATGAAATATTAAGTGGCACTTTAAGAGTGCCTGCTGATGACACGTCCTAATGAAGTGAAGACAGGTGTGAAAAGGAGCACGGTGTACCTGCTGCTGCTGCAGATGCAGGAGGTCAGCTGCAGTCACCTCCGATGGCTGTGTGCCACTCCTGGGCCGTCCCTCCACACTCGATCCTCCATTTTGATTGGCTGCTTCATTGCTCGTCGCCTCCGTCCCAGATTCTTGCATCATGACGTAAAAACTTGACAGGAGATAAGGACAAAGGAGCAAGGGGATCATTCGGTGGATCGTTCCAACCAAGCTGTTGTTTACTTCCACTGCAGATCTTGGTTGTTAGTTAGTATTAGGTTAGTTCTGAGCTCATCCTCCTTTGTTTTATCTTGAACCGTACTGATCCTTTGAGGACTGTATGTATATTCTGGATAGGTTTAGGCACAGACAGCAGAGGAGAGAGCAGGAGCCCGAGAAAACAGTGGACCTCCGGAAAAGAAAACACTTTCTATGGAAAAGGATATATTTACTTGCACGGCTCCCAGAAGAACCACGGCCGAATGTCTTTTTAATAGGAAACAGGACGACTGTGTGAAGCCTGCCAGCAGATCTCCATGAGAAACAAGCAGTGTGAGGCCAAGAGAAAACAGCACAAACCTTTAGGGCTGCTCAATTAACACCGAAATACAGCTCGAAATGGAAATAAACTCCTTTGAGTTGTTGGGAAAAAATGTAGTCTTTCAACATCTAAACTAATTCAACACAATAATGTACAAATGGTAGCAAAGTCATTTTCCCTGCCAGTGTGTATGGTTTATTTCAAATGATATAAAGCTATTCATTTGACATCTTACGTTCGGCCCCATTTGCCTCTGTGGGGGTTAAGTGCCAGTGACATTGGTGGATATCTGTCCCTGTGTATTCCTCAAATCACTGGGATGATTTATGGCTATTGCGTGTCGGTCGCAGGCCCGAGCAGGGAACACACGTCCTGCCGTCCAATTCCACAGCAGCTAATGAAGCTGACCAAGTCAGGCAGACGCAAATTAACTGAGCTGATTAATTATTTATATGAAGCAGAATAAATGCCTTTAAAACACATGGCCTCTTCATGAAACAAGGTGAAAATGGAACTAAATGCAGATTTATGGAGCTGCATTTTGTATGAAATGGGAGGGTCAGTGTGGCTTAATAGAGTGCTCCACTTCATGGGACAGACTGTCTCTGAAGACGCAGACCTAAACAAGATGCAGACACCGCAGGGACACACACTCAACATGACAGATGGGAAATTGACACTGACAACTTGTCACACAGAATATTTACAGAGCGCAGGTGAGATAATTCTCTGGACGGACAATGAAATGAAGATAAACAGCACCACCACCAGCCCTGCTCCTCTTTTCAATTCGCTCTGCCCGCTAAGGCTCATCAGTAGCAGTTGTGGGCCACAGGAAGCTAAAACAGAATCAGATCAAAAATCAAACAAGTCTCTGGTTTGTGTCTCCCCTCCTGTAAAAGCCAAGGGAGTCATCTGACACTGTGGCCTGCGCCGGTTCAGCTGTGTGTCACTCCGCCCCCGCACGCAGGGGCCTGTGTGAGCAGCGCGGCCCAGGCTTGCAGGCCGTTCTACGGGCTGGGGCTAAACCGGCCCCCCTCTCCCTCCAGACAGATGTTGACCCGACTCACCCCTCCAGTCTGGCACGGACTCCCTCCATAATGGGATTTTCTAAACAGGGAGTGAGTGAGAGGAAGACTGCGGGGCGGGATTCAGCTCGCCACATCTCCATCTACAGGCCCGAGCCTGCACCGCTCTTTCATGGCAGTCACAGAAATACAAAGTCACCAATGATGTGAAGTAAGCCATTCCACCCCCTCCCTTACAAATGATACACTTTTGTCCACATATAAAAAAAAGCAGTTTTTTTAATTATGCATGCTCTGTCATTCCAAGCTAAATTTTCATAATTGTAAGGGAAAGGCGTAAATTTCAAAATGCATGACATCTCTAAAAGTAATCAAGAGAATGAGCCGCAGGGCTATTTTAATGTATGCAAAACCAGTGACCCGCAATAACGGGGAGAACTGGTACAATGAATGCAAAGTAATGTCACTTGGAACCAGCTCTGATGAGGGGATGGCGAAAATTAACACCCAATTAATTTCTGAATTGACAAACAAATGAAAGTCATAAATCTACTCTCATTAAATCCACCACGGAATATTTCAAAAGTGCAATATCAGGAGCTAAAAAACTGGAGCAAAAATAGAAATGGAAAATGGGCATTATCCATCATAAATATCAAGCAGATGGGGAAAAAGCCTTATTGGAGCTGTGCTGATAACAGCGTTAATCTATGAAGCACTGAGGCAGGGACACCGTCATCAGCCGCCACTGAAACTCTCATTTTTTGATTTGCTTCGGGGGCAACGTTGCTCTTTGTCTCTCATGGCTTTAAAAAGACTGCACATTATTCCAGTCATTCAATTTAAATCTCCTGAGCTGTAACTGTAGGTCAGAATGTAACAAGTATTTTCTCCAGGTACACACAGAGGCCACAAAACAACACTGACTACAACGCAGGTCCGTTTGTACAGACACACAAATCAGACACGCAGAGACCTGAAGCCCAGTCCAGACCGAAGATTCCAAGTGAATGGGTGCACCAACAGGGTCAGCGGTCTGAACAGTCACGTTGCTGGTTGGCCCCAAAAGTTCCAGAGGATTCTGCCTGTTCAGTCTGATAATGGTTCAGAGGTTCGATAACCTCCTGACCAATCAGCTGTGAGCTGGTGACGTGGGGCGTGTCTGTGGCTGTGTGATGTATCCAGCTACAGACATGCTAACTTTTGGCGGCTGAAACGCTGATGAGTCCTTTTGAAGAAACAAGAGCCATGTCTCTAATCAGGTTCTTCTATACTTAACTGAGTATGTTGAGTACATAAGGAATGAGTGAGTATGTGAAAACGTACGGTACTACGTACACTCAAGCAGCTGAAAGGTTCTGTGGATTGATGGACTCTTTCCACCCTCAACCCTCCATCTTAGTGGCATAGAAATGACGTACTTTTCACTTTTCGCGAGTCAGACACCAGCGTCACCACGGGGGGCCAATGCTAATGTTAGCTTGCTAGCTAGTAAATCGCAGCACATTTTCAGTCATTGATGTGTGATAAATTGTCGTCTTCATTGTAGATTGAGGTTTAAGATGTGAGGTCAGAGGTTGATGTGTTGGAAATATTCACTAAATGCGTTTAATTTTCACTTCATTTCCGGAAAGGTTTGATTTGATTTGAGTATGACCCTGTGGAAGTGCATGTACATAGTATGTACAGTGTACTACAAAGAGACACAGCATGTGTCTTCACAACAGTAACTTGAAATGCTATCAACATCACTGCAGAACTATTCGGATAAGAACAGCTGAGTTGTGCTGTGTTACTCCACTTCATAACGCTCCCGTTACTGTGGACATGAGAGCAGTTTACAGGAGGTCTGGATGAGCGGCCGCAGTGCCTCAGTGTGAACGGGACTGTTGCTGGACCACTCCATTGTAAGAAGATGCATGGTGTGTAGTTACACATTTCAAGTTGTTGTGCCTGGAATCTTCGGTCTTTGAATAGCACTAAAGTATCCTGTCTGACACCCCAGTTACTTAAATAATAATAATAATAATAATGTCTACTCTCTAACGCTCAATACGCACCAATGCTTCTGCTCCAATCACAAACCATCGAATACAGAACAGAAGGTCGTGAGAAGGCAGAATGACCTCATCCCAGTTGTATGCTGCAGCCTAAAACCAAAACGGGATTTGCCAAATGATGTCACAGTAACGTTGGCCTTTGACCTGTGTTGTGTGTAAGACATATGATTATGTGTGTGTGTGTTTCATGAGGTCTAACTAACCTTAAAGCACAAACCTCCATCGGTGTATTCTTCAGAGAACAGGGATGTTTACGTCAGGTGTTCCTGAGCTATCACTACCATCAATATCCGACAGATGGGCGGCGTGTCAACCCAAACACACAACACTTCCAGCCGCAGCTGCTGTCAACTCAGAGGCATACGGAACCCTGCAGGAGAAACTTTAGGAGCTGGAAGAAAGTCAAGGAACGAATCAAAATAATGGGAATTCCATAAAACAAGGCGATGGCAGTTTAGTCAGAAGAGAACAGGCTGTTCTGTTGAATATTAAATGTGTTTGTTCTTTGGGAGGAAATGCACACAAAACAAAGTTTTTGGACCAAGCAGTGGATAATAAAAGAAGGTCTGACATGCCAGAGCTCACCCACCCCGTGCCCACCCCCCACCAACCATTACCAGAAATCTAATTCCTGCCTCGTCCCCCGTCATGGCCGCCTGGAATTCAACAGCTCAAACAAGTCAGACGTCGATTCAAGGTAGGGTCGGCTTTGAGCAGCTGTGCTTTGACCCTTCTCCATGTTCTGTTTTCCTTCAGTGCTCATGACAGCCACCTGCTTCGATTAGCCAAGTTCTCACACAGCCGCTGTTTACACAAGCGCACAACAAAAGCACAACAATTCCCGTGTGAGATAAAGACAAAGCGAGGGGAGGCGGCAGAGACCTGTTTAGGTTTGGGTTGCTTGCTAGACGAGACAACACATCAGCCCGTGCTGAAGCTGCAACAACACAAAGCATCTCAAGGTTTGTGAAGAATCAACTGGACGCCTTTATTGTGGCTCCTGTTTCCCCCCAAAGTCTCCTCAGGGGCCCTTTCCAGAAAGCAGGCTGGGTGAAACCTCAGGGCAGAATGCTCCTTATTCACACACACACACACACGTAACTCTAGAGACATTTGCTGTGAGTTCTGTCAGTTTACATGAAAATACAATTCATAGCAGCCATTTTTCTGGTCATCATGGACGACAAACAAACCCACTCTACAACAGTATGGTACAACAGTACAGAACAACGGTCCCAATCTGTCCGTCTAAATCAATGTGGATTCACTTGTTGCTCTGAGTGAGAGGAGACTTCACAGAGCCACTGTGCAACCTGTTTCCCTTGTCACGGATAAACAAAGAATGTCTTCAGACCACCGTGATAACGCACTTCACACCCAGACACACACACACACTCCTAACAGTGATAGCTGCTAGCTTCATCATCACAAACTCCTTTATCCGGCACATGAGCCCCACCACAGCAGCAGGGTACCAGCAGACCACTCACACGGGCAAACAAAGCAGCTGTTTGTTTAATAAGTGATTGCTGCCATGGCGACGGTAAACAGGAGGAGCCCGGTTTGTGTTTATGAACAAACAGATCTCCCCGCAAGAGACATTTAATATTAACCAGGTGGAATTATCAGGCCATTTCCTTGGTGACACTGAAGGCAGGCTGGGGGCAAACAGGGGAGAGAGCTCCAGACAACCAAGGTCAGTGCGGCTTTGGCTCCAATAAACAGCCAGGCAGGACTCAAGATAAACAAACAGTCACTCCTCTGACATTTGAAGACTCATTTGGCTGGTGTGCTGCAGCTGTTGGAGGCGATGGGCGATGACGGGGTGCGGAGCCGGCGAGCTGGTCTCCTATGGAAACCCCATTGTGAAAGCGAAGCAACCCGACCGGACAAACAGTGGCGACACACACCACGGCAGTCGGGAACTTGTAAAAACATGTTAAACATTTACCTCGTTTAATTATTCAGTAACCGGCTTCGTGGAAATAACAAAGAACACCAGAAGACAAACAAACAGCGGCATATGTAGAAGGGGGAAACAAAGACCAAAGATGAGTCTGACTGGACTTTACTCATGAGGAACCCAGGAACCTTAAGGTCCGTCGGTACTCTCGCTGCTTCACTCAAACATAGACAGTGGAGTGGTAAACACACACAACCAGGGACAGCATATGATGAGGTAAACAATGGGACTTCCTAGCTGTGTTGTACCTTGAACATGAATCTTTCATGCATACAACAAGCTGCCATCTGCTGAGCTTTCCCCTCACAGGATCACGTCCTCATCTCCGCTCCCTCCTTAAGTACCAGGCTCCAGGAACACTTACCCCAGAGAGAAAGGGCATGAAACATGAGCAACCATGAATTTGACTGTGGGCTCGTTTGTTCCAAAAGCCAAAGTGTTCACACTTTGTTTCAGTGGGTGATTTGTCAGTAGTTGTCCACTGGTGGTCTGATGTGATGTCGCTGTCTCTGTTCCGTATACCCTAGTGAGGGGTCTAAAGGAAAAGAAATCAAACTCAAAACACTTATATATGAACACAGTGCGGGGTGAAGTGAAGGGTTCTAAAAGATCCCATCCTACAAGTGTCTCCAAGGTCCATCGTTGCTGCACGGAGCTGGAGACCTCCGTGTGAAGGCCTGCTGTGCACAGACAATGACGGAATAAGCCAAAGTAAGGCAGGCCATGGTATTTTTAGTAGCACCAGGGCCAATGGAGACAGAGTAAATAGAGGAGTGTAATGAGTTTGAATCTGGTTGAACATGAATGGAATTGCAATTCTGGGCTGTGAAGCCTCTTTTAGGAGTGGTTCTCAGCGATTCTCCTTCATTTGACTTTGCTAATCTCTCTCGCATGTAGCTTATGCCTATTAACACCCCAGCTCCAGGATGGACACTGACAGACGTGTGCGTGTGTGTGTGTGTGTGTGTCTCTTTTCTCTTTTGACCACAAGTCCGACGTGCAGGATAAAGAAGAGACCGTTGCCTCAAGCTGATCTTACCAATTAGATCTGTCAAACTCCTACCCAAAGAAAAACACAACTTCAATCTATCACACTCCTACGGGATCTGAAAAGGGCTTATTGTTTTTGCATTAGTTAAACTGTGACACACTTTTTCATTTTATTACAATCCACAGAAGGGATGTTCCCTTGGGTGTGGGGATGCAACATCGTGGAGGGGAAAATGTGTCAAATGCATTTTCATGGGAAAACCAAGGTTAGCCTTAAAGAACATGTCTAATTAATATTGTGTGTCTATGCAAAGAAAGGACAGTGTTATAAATACTGCTGTCTGGGGGGGGTGCATGACCTGACAACATATCACCAAAACATTTGGGGAAAGCTTCACAGCTCAGTTAAATCATCAGAATGCAGCAGTGGTTCACAAAGTAAGCCACTAATTACTGTTGAGTAAGTCATTGAGCATGGTGGATACACTCGTCATGGGTCCTCAACAGTCCCATAATAACTGGAAGGAACGGTGGCCCTGCCTCATGCACATCGTACAAGGTTTGTCTGGTGGTTGATCGGCGTAGATCTGCGTTCTATCTCACCAACGTGTGTCATTTTTTTCCGGTTATCTGTGTTTGTTTGTTTTGTTTGTTTACCTCAAGCGAAAGCGACTGAAAGTGAGCGGTACCCATAGCCAACGGTCGATTTGACACAGACACAGAAATGAGGCTGAACATGGGACGGCAGACAACATTCACACCTACCGCTAATTTGAGTGGCATGCCTTTGGAGGTGGAGAGTGAACCCAAGCAGATATAATGGCTGTTTGAACCCAACAGCCCCCCAACACCTGACAGTGTCCACATTCAGCCATGTTCTACCATTCTACCATGGTATGAAGTGGTCTGCACCAACTGTCCACTTGTGTTTCTGAGGTCAGACTCTCTGACGTGACACGGGGATGAGCAGCGTGGTATTATTATAAAAGCCCCAGTTTGATGGAGAGCAAAGGAAGGGTTAGAACGGGAGTTAAATTAAATACAAAGGCCAAGGGGTTAAATACCAAAAGACCTTCCATGGATTTCAGTGCTTTAATGGAATCAGGTTTTAACAACTCTGTTTTTGTTAAATATAGCCCGTGTCAGGAGAATGTGTCCTACTCATAAAGCCGCGCAGTGACATATACAGTGGCACTAATACAAGGACATAGTTCATCATGACATTTTGTGCAATTCCCAACTGATTAGGGTCATTATGTTGGAGGCCTGATTTATGTTGTCATTTCCTCTCACCGATCCTGCATCAATGAATCTTAATGAATTGGTAAATAAGGGTGAAGATTACACCGTGTGACACTGCAACATTTCTCACTCTCAATGGATGAGATTTATGTAGCCAATTAGAGACGAACAGGGAAAATTGGCTGTCAGAGAAATAATATTCTTTATGGTCGAAAACGTTTTCAGTGAAGGGCGGTGGTATCGTCAGCGGTTACGACCATAAACCAGCCTCCTGAGCCACCTTCAAAACAAAGTCAGGCCCTGTTTGCCAGCCGGGCGGATTGAGACCATTGTGAGAGTGAATGTTCACAGAGCCTGAGTGATGGAGTCCTCAACATTGACCACGGCCACCCCACGCATGAATACGGCCCTGGATGACAACCGTGTTTACCCTCTCCCTGCAAACATCAGACGGCGCAAGCTGCTGCTTCTCTGCTGCTTCTCTGCTGGAGACGCGGGCATTGTTAACATTAGCCACGTCACATACAATCAAGCAATATATATCAGGTTGTCGTAATGAAAAAGAAATCAGAGTTAAACTACACATCCAAATGCCCTTGATCTACTTTTCAAAGCAAGACTATGAAAAATACAAAAACCTCTTTGAAGATCACAGAACACAAGAGGTTTAACTAGTCCCTGGCACATCAGGATCACAAACAAACCATTTTATTTCCCAGATTAAGACATGTTGACAATGATTATGGTGAGAAAAAAAACAGTTTTTGTAACACTACAAAGCCTGAAACGGTGCCTGCTTATTAATACCAACTCCTTAAAACAGCACTTAGGGTGTAATGAGAGCCTTTATGTATTACATATTGCGACTAGATTTAGTGTGAGGAAGCAGCTCTCCACATCAAACAGGCTGGCCTGCCATTAGGCACAGGGGCTGAGGGATGCTGTGTGAAAAGGAGTGGAAAATTAAAGCTGAAGCAAGGCAGGAAAGGGCTTAATTTACTGGCATGTACAGTATGCAAATGAGATTACTCTCAGCTTAACTGCATCATTTATGTCCATAATAACAGCATCATCATTACAGTGCTCAAATTAAATTACACCATAATTAGCATATCAAAGTGATTGGTTAAAGTTTAAAACAAATACCCAATTTTGTTAATGAACATTCTGTAAGCGTCACGTAGGCTCTCACTGAAACCATCCAAAATAAATATGTGTTTTGGGTGTCTGTCTGTGTGTGTGTGTGTTTGGGTGTGTGTGTGTGTGTGGGGGGGGTCCTTCCAAACATGTCTGCCTGAGTGTGTGTGTGTGGGTGTGTTTTACCTGGAGAGCTTCACATACTCAGGATATATTTCCCAAACTCCAGGGGATCAAAGATCCAATTTCCCACACTTGCCACTTCAGGAACTCATCAGTAAAATACTAATCACTCCAAGCGTGATTCTGAGAATGGAGCCGCAGCCAAAGGCTTAAAGAGACTTTCATATCACAGAAAAAAAAAAGGCTTTCGCTGTCTTGACTGTTATGAATGTGCACACACATTAGCACAGACACACAGTCGGGTTTATCCAACGGATGTCCTGCCTTCTCTGTGATATACAGTGTAAGTTTTAACATCCAGCATTATAGTACGAGCTCATACCTCAAGTCACACGCACAAATTACACTTTATTTCTCAGGCACCCTTAACATCCACATATCAATTTGAGGTTGCTGATGGACAATCCAGTGTTTTCTGTCAATGAAAGTAACACTATGCGGTGTACATTATCAGAGATGCACACATTCGAAAGAAGCGCCATCTGATTTCATTCATTAGGAACATCCATTAAACAGTCTTATTACTTGCAAGTATGTAAAAGATGTGCCTTTCAAGGTAGAGCGAGGGCAAGTCCACTCCATCAGCTAATGACGGCACTCGTTACACACAGAAGCTGCTAATGAAGGCGCGGTGGCCGGACCATCCCCTCACCCAGCATAAAGCCCGATGAAATGCTAATATCTCACTTCTAATTAAAGGACTCACAGTCCAAATGCACCTTCACAGCGAGTAGCCAGCAACATAAATTTTATTTTTCCAACAACGCTTCTCTTCTACCAAGAGATGTGCCTGAGCAGCATTGCATTAATTCATATTTAATACCCCCACCAGTCCTGGGTCCAGCTATCTGCCGCCACTTTCTTGTCCTTATATTGAGACAATGCAGTTCTGTAGGGTACATTCTACATGTTTTGTTTTCCTTCTGTAACATTTAGAACTGAAACAGTTGTAAATGTTCTCAAGCAACTCAATTATAAAAAGTCATCGAGGCAAAAAGGCTTCGAATCCATGCGGAGTTTGGCTGAGGAGTAACCAAAGTGCCATGTCTTGAGGACTAGGTGGCGCTAACGGCCCAAAATGGCGGTTAAGCACCGCATACACAGAAGGAGAAGACAACAACAAAGAACAATCGTACTGTGTCTATAAATATTGTACTACTGTACTTAAACTTAGTATGTTGACTACATAAGTGCGTTCACACTGAATAAGTATGTGAAAATGTAGTGTACTACGTTCATCAAGTGGTTAACTCAAACGGACAAAAAGGTCAGTTGATCGATGGACACTTTCACCCTCAACGTCCTCCATCTTAGTAACGTAAAAATGAGGACTTTTCACTTTTAGAGAGAGGACAGCAGAGACACCAGCGTCACCACTGTGATTTCACCTACCGATGGAATCCCAGCCAATGCTAACATTAGCGTGCTAGCTAATAAACCACAGCAGATTTTCAGTCATTCAGCAGCTAGCAGCAGCTAGCATAACGACGTAAGTTTCATTTTCATGTCATTTTCTGTAAGTTCTGTAAGTTTTCATTTCTGAGACAGTATATCCCTGTTGAAATGTGTGCTTCACGAGTGAGTACATAGCGTGTATTGTGTACTACAAAGAAGTGAACTAACGGAAGTAAGAGATTGGAGACACAGCAGACAACACAGGACAACTGGCTGCACCGACACAATGTAGTGATGGGAGTTACAAAACGGGGCGAAAAGAAAACAGTGGAGGAGAGTGGACGACCCGAAACGACCAAAACTTTGACTAACTTAATTTCACTGCCAAGCAGAATTAGCATAACGTGGCGAAAAACAATGCTAAACCATCTCGACAGCGAGCACCAGTTTACACCTTCAGTCACAGCAGACCCACGCTAACGTTAGCATGAATGGAAATGAATGTCGGGTGAAATAACAACGTGTGATCAGCAGTTAGACACTCAACGCAATGTTGCTAGTGTGTTTGTGACTGAATGAAATGGTCATGAACACACCGGATTCTCTCTGTTGTATGTTTATTATTGTGCTTCTATAAAGAAAAAAAAGTGTCCAATTAATCAATGAAATAATTGGTAGAACACTCAATAGTTGCAGCTCTAGCAACATTATCCAAGGACATTTGCACATGTGGAACAGAAGTAAAAGGCACACATGCTGGTATATTGCCCTTCCTACACCTGTACACATTTCTAGTGTTGACACATCTTTGGTTGTAAATATGTGAACAAGAGGAGCTGCTGTGGCCTTGAAGCCAGTAAACAACCCTCATACAAAGTTCATCAACACCAAACATCTTCCCGCTCCGATGGAGTATAAACACACAATCAGCCTGTCACCGAGGTACAACAGCCTTTAAAAGACTTCTTCTTGTCAGCAGCAGATCCTTGACAGAATATGAACAATAAGTGAATATCATCATCATCATCATCGTTTCAATCCTACAACGTTAGATGACGTGATCACAGTGACTCAGCAGATCTTGTCACTGGCCTATTGCCAAGACTGTGGATTGTTTTCTACAAATTCAGAACTATTCCGGTTGTACTGTGGAAGTCTACGAGTATTGAGGCTTTTTTTTGTTGTTTTTTAAACTCGTGACTGGAACGATACGGGACGACCACCAGAGCAGAAGTAAGGAATGTGCACAGCTGTATGATTTTACTAGAAGAAGCAGTAACTTTGTATCTGCACGACTAAATACGTGTTTGCTCGCATTCAGTGTCAAGATATTTAACATTGACTTAAAGTACAATGAGGACAGAGGAAGAGAAAAAGACATGAATCTAAAGGTCAGTCTTAAGAGCATATCACATGACGTCTGTTTGATCCCGACCTAAGTATTTTCCCAGGGATTCTCAGGCTCTGTGCTGTGTAAATCACGCAGGATGACCTTCTACATTCCTCATGCCCCGTCCTCCCATTCATCCACAGGCACAGATAATACTGGGCAAATATCATAAACGTGAGGATTTTAGGATTGAGGTGAAGCTGCCACCTTCCTCCACCAACTGGGGAAAAGAAAGCCCATGCATCTGAAAGAATCCCATTGCAAGCGCTTGCAGACCGACCTGTGGTGAGTGTTTGGTGAGGCTGCTGAGCCCTAATGCCTCAAAGTCTACAGACAATCCAGATAATTCTACCCTTGCTCACGTCCAGTTTGGGATTTTTACATTAGAAAAACACTCATGCTAAATTACATATTGCTGGTGATCAACCTCTGGTTTACTTGGACCTTTATAGGTTTTATCATTATCCATCCTATTCAAATCTGCAGTAAGTTCAGCACAGAGACAATTCCTCAAGTAACTCAATTATAAGGTTGGACGGCTGTTTAACCAAAACTGGGTGTTTTGCTCAGAGGACCAGGTGGCCCTGATGGCCCAAAACGGATGCTGAGCGCCGCATACACAGAAGACGACAACAAGCAGCAGTGGCAAAGACAACTGACTCACACAGACGAAACGTAGAGGTGAGTCCTCTGTGAACTTAAATATGGAACGGACAAAGAGCAGATGAGCCCAAACCGACCAGACAAGTTCAGATCATTGTCAGGTCAAAGCGTAACGTAACATCAAGATATGAAAGAGTTGATCCATCCGGTCCACAGCGGAAAACACAACGTTATTGTCAGCATGAACGGAAGAAAAGGGCCGGATGAAGAAACATGTAAATGACATGTGATCAGCAGTTCAACACAGGCAGTTGCCTGACAACCACTGACCTTTGACCTCAGAAATGAAACTGACATGCACACATCCGACTCTCTGCTGTATATTTATTATTGTGCTTCCACAAAGAAAAAAAATGTTTTCAATGACTTGATAACTCAAAGAAATAATGGGTTGTAATCAGTAGTTGCAGCTGTAAATAAGATATATGATGAACTCCAAAACAGCTCCCAGTTTCCTCTCAATGGTTTCCTGCAGCCGTGCTGCGATCCAAGATGTTTCTCCGTTGAAACAGTGGGGTCGGCCCAGGGGGTTGACCTGCAGCTGAACTGGGCTCTGCTCAGCCGCACAGAGGATCGCATCACACCCCCACCCCCTGATAAATAACTTAGCACAGCAAACAAAGGCCCATCAGTCACCCTCCACATAGCCAACATCAGGACGGGGACAGAGATCAATGGGGAGACGCAGACAAACACGGACAGCAGAGGAGAGGGCTGACAGAAGGAGGCTTACGTGGTGGTACTGTTCCACAGCCGACAGCAGCCTGAGCCGGAGCCAACAAGTGCAAGAAGACGAGGAAAGCTTTGCTGTTCCGCAGAGCTGTGACATTTGTTTCTTATTGTCTAAGTGGCAGCTGAAGCGTCTCCCTGCGCGGGCCCCTCGGCTGGGCTTTGACAGGGAGGTAACCATATTAGGACGTCTGTGGTAAAGTAAACAATAACATAGTTGCAATGAGATGGAAATTTTTCAGCTAATGGTGTTTGTCATTCCTGTTTTCAGTGCACAGAGCAGCTGTATGTTTTTTCTAGTCAGCCAGAGACTTTGATTATGAAAACAAGCCACAAGCCAAGGCTCAAACCAATAAAAGGATAAATAAATACCAGGTTAAAAGTCACCCCACCTTTTCCATTTCACTGTGGTTAAGAAAAATGAAAACCACAAAATGTTCCTTGTCACTAATCCACATTATTTACATATTCAGACTTACTTGTAGGTGTGATACCAAAGTAGATCTATGACTGATGGACTAGTTATACCAGCTCTTCCACCCATCTTTTTGCTTTTCACTGACCAAATCTCTGCTGTTTTTACTAGGAACTTAAGCGATGATAAATGCTGAATTCCTCCTCCTATGATCAATGAAACACTTTCAGTGTGAATCTGACATCACTGTACTTTGTACCAAACTGACTCAGGTACTAAGCTATGATTCATCAGTCATGACGTCTTCAAACCATGTACGTACCCAAATGACAACATCAGCAGTCCACTGACCTTCTATCTCATTCAGCGTAAAACAACAGTACTACAACGTGTCTGTCTTCTTTTTGAATCAAACTACTTGTACTAATGACGCTAGGTCCATAGAAATGAATCACAACATTTAAACACACTATGCATCCACATGAGAACGGAATTCATCATCAAAACATTCCATTACCGTTGTCCAGGCAGTCCAATAAAAACATGCGTGAATTAATTAACTGGAGTAGATATCTCTGAGGCAGTCTTTGGGGCGTCTTAAAATAATACAAAGACAAAGTGAGTGAAAACGGAGCAAAAAAAATGTGCTTAACTGCCGAGGGTCAAAGTTGACATTGTGTGAATGTGCAGTTGTAGAATCCTACATATGTACAGAACCAGACGAAGCACGACGCCTGCACCTTTGTCTATGTCGACTCTTGTTTGCCCCCCCCCCTCCACTCACTCACTCACTCCTCAGCCTCGTCCCTAATCTCACTCTAAAAATGCAAGCTGTTTATTTACGTTGGCTGAAATAAGTCGCCCCACCAGGTGCTTTATCACTAAAAAGGATTTACTTTCTAAAATAAATGGAAAAAAAGAAGAGGACTGCGACCAAATAAAAAAACACCTCAGACTTTTTCTTGAATATGTTCACTCAGACTTCACTAGTTCCAGTGCAGTTTCCCGTCCATGTGTCAGACGTACATGTTGAGGATAATGTGAAAAACGGCTAATATGCAAATTACCCGGGTTATTTGCACATAACCCAAAAACAAGGGTAGTTTGCAAACAAATCGTGCTTCCGGGTTGTACGGGTAGCACTAACTAGCACTAACCCAGTGCTAGTTAACGGATTGTTAGCTAGCTAGGTGTTTTAGCTAGCTACCATAGGTAGTTAAAACACCTAGCTAGCTAACAATCCGTTAGCTAGCACTAACCCAACCCATACAACCTTGAAGGACTAGCTACCGTAGGTCGCTAGCTTTGATAACGTTGATAATGTTTGCTAGCTAAAACACGGGTAGTTTGCAAACAACCCGTTCTTCAGTTGTTCATTTTCATATTAGCCGTTATTACACATGAACCGTAACGTATATACTGTAGGTTCAGCATCCCGCCTGTAAAGGTGTATTACTTTTGCTATAAACAGCAGCAGATGTTGCCAAGGCCCCAAAAAAACAGCTCCTGGATGTGATTCCGCTCAGACGACAACAAATCAATCAAAGCTATTTTCTCTCTTTCACTTTTCTGGAGCTGAGACACGAGACCAAGGCTGAATCCCTTGGAAAAAAAACAAAACAAAAAACCCTCTTTGACACTTTTGTGATTTTCTTTTCATCTGGCTGTAAGACAACTCATCTGTGGACGGGTTTGCTTACTTCTGCCACCTCGTTCAATCTCACACAAAGACGCTGTAACGCCGGCCGTCTGCACCTGACATTATCAGACCAGAGTTTATACATCCGTCAATACGCTTCAGACCCGAAGAAGACAGGGCTGTTTGATGCTGATAGAAAAATAGATTGAAACCTGCCAAACACTGTTTCACCCCCAAAAAAGATATTTTAAGTAGCTTCAACACAGTGTGATAACATTATCTGCACTTCCTACCTCACAACTGAAGATTATTCACATGAAGGTTGTAGGTGATAAGCGCATACACATCTCCCTACTTTGTGTCACACAGCATCCATTGAACTGCGTCAGCTTCTATGTGCCGCGGTTCCTCTGATGGCAGCTGATGCGTCCAGGTGAGGGTGTTTAGAGAGCCTGACACGTCCTGTGATCTCAATCAACAGGAGAAGGCAGAGGCCCGTTGTCCTTTTATGTTGGTGCCTTGAGCTCTACAGTGGTGTCTTTGCAGGGAGGATCATTTGTCATTCTCACTCCGCCTCACATCCATTCTGCCTGTCACTGGTTTTAACTACAGCAGCCAACCTCAGAGGAAGATTAAGGTACTCGCAGTGTGTGAAAAACACAGCCACAAAACTGACAGTGACAGAAGCATTTAACGCTGCTGCTGGAAATCTCCCCCATGTGGCACTCGTGCTGCAGCAACTTGTTTATTATGTTCCAACCTACGCGTAAGCGATTAAAGAGCTCTTAAGAATCAAAGTGTTATAAATGCATGAAAACACAGCCGGCTGTAAATGCCACAGAATTAGAGGCTTACCAGGCCTAATACTAATATATGGCAATTTCCAGCTTGATGCCGATATCAAGAAATGACTTTTAAAGTAAGCAATAAATGCAGTCAAGGGACTATAACAGGCCTCATTTGAATCCCAGTATAAATCTACAAACGCCCTTTTGGCGGGTGCAACACCAGTCAACTAGTTTATTTTCATAGGAGGAGGATTAAACAAAGCAACTTCAACAGATAAACCGCAGGAATAGAAACCAAAGCATTCGCAGCAAATACAAAATTAAACCAACTGGATGTTTGCATGATGTGTTCTCTGCTCTCAAATGAAGTCCAAAAAAAAAAAAAAAAAAGACGATAACCAAACCAGAAGACATTTGTTCATACACTCAAGGACTGTGCATTAAGCAGATGCCTTTATTCTGGAGGGTGTTATCAGGCTGCAGGAAATTGGCCAACGAGGCTGGCTGGTCCGCATCAGGCAGCCGAGCACAAACATGACACACGACGGACGTGAGCGTAAAAAGATTTGTCGTTACAAAACGCAAGAACTCTAACAAATGTGTTCTGCTAGGTGAAATGGTTGAAATTCGTAACAGCTGAACAGTCGAGGCTTCGTACACGTGCCGTTAATCCACATGTAACCCTTCAGAGTATCCTGTCCATGTAGTCCCAATCTAGAATCTGTCTCTCTTTTCAAACACCTCCCATCTGTCTCATCACATCTCTCTCGCCATCATTTTCTATAAAACAAGCATTTCTGCCCTTCACTAAATAAAATCACCTACACTGCCTGTGCAGAGTGACGTTCTCAGGTCGGCCGCACTCACACACACCCCAGGGATAATGTCCCCCTTTATAGTACATTACAATGTCCACAGTGTCATCAAAGTTTTTTTGTAAGATTTCATCAGTACTCTGCCTCTGATTATCATTTACACATGTGCGGTTCAACTCACTCAGATCTACCAACATGTGGTGACAGGTGTCTGACACTGAAACATGTATACTGGACTCTACGATTACAAAATCTACATGTCTTATCTGTGCAGTCATCCATTTCCCCTGGTTCTCAGTGTTCCTAAAACCGTGCAGGACCCAGTGGACAAATCAGGAATGGATGTTTGCAGTTGTGTTACAGCGTTACTGTGTCAGTAACATCATTTATGACATACTCGTCCTTTAGAAACTGAATGTTGGTACAAAACCAGGCATCGGCCAATTTGGAAGTGGGGAGCACATACACACACACACACCAAACGTTAACTTCACTATATTCAGTACAAGGTTGAATAAAGTCAGTCGTGTTACTAAAGTGTAATTACCAGAGGTCAGTGGCACCAACTGCTCGCCTTAAGAACCCGTCTGAGCCCAGAGGCCGTGGGGCTGAACACAACGCGGCACCTGCTTACGTTGGATTACTATTGTCTCATTCTTCTGAAATCCACCTTCAACTGAGATGATTGAAACACACGACATCGTCCAGTCACACACACACACATTTATCATGTCTCTGGTCCTCATCGTGGCGTACGTGTTCCCTGACCCACAGTTCCATTGGCTCTAAAACAACAGCTAAGACAGTTTGCCCAAGTTCACACTCTGTGTTGACTCCTCAGCTGTCAGTGTGAGTCCCCCGACTGCCGTCAGGGTCAGTGTCTGCAGGTCAGCCTTCACCAGCGTTTTATGTTCACTATTAATGTTGGAAAATGAATGAAATATGTGGAGGATGGATTCTATGCACCGGTTTACCCATGAGAGAAGAAAACACATTTACATTTATGAAGCAGAACAAATTAGATAAAAAAGTCCATCCAGTCACAAAAACATCAATAAGCCAGAGTGACCCAAAGGGACGATGATGATGATGAAGTTCTAACACGTTCTTACACGGCCATCGTGAGGTGTTGGCGTCACCACTGTGATTAAAGGTCACATCCTGGGGACCAGAGGTCATCATCTACAGACACATCAGGACCCTGTTCTCTGCTGACTGACTGTTCCACCCCAACCCAACATTCACCGGAGCTGCTCTGAGTGACGGCGGAGAGGAACAACTTCCTGTTACAGGCTGCAGCAGCAGTCTGTGTGGTCTGTGAGTCGTCTCACTCCTTTCAACTCTCTGGGGGACTCACTAGTGACGACGCACAACAAAACCCTGGACACAACCCAAGAAACATGGAGGGGTTGTCAGTCGCACGTGGAGAAACATCTCAGAAGATGAGAGTTAAGAAGAAAAGTGAATGACTATCCATAATCTGGAGAGTCCTTCCAGTTGTCCAGCCCCATGTGGACGGCCTTCTGCCTTGACCGTGTCGTGTGCTGTTTATTTACTGTGAGAATCAGGATACGAGTGCAGAAAATTGTCTCCACATGCACAAATACTTCTCTAGTCCCGCTAGTGAGTACCAGCATCCCCTACAGAGTAGTCACCAGGCAACACTTGCAGACAGTGGAATTCTACGTCAGTATTCAAAGTTAACAGACATCCAGCAGTCGCTTTGTGAGAATCCAACGCGGTCAAGCGGGATGGGCCTTTCCCCTGCCGGACACATGCTGATAGGACCGCTCGGGCCTTCATTTGATTATCAGGGGATCCGAGCTGTGCTCTGACAGCCGCCGACAGTACACCTGCACCCCTGTGCCTCCCAAACACACCGACAACGGCGTGTACAAACACAGCTTGGGTTAGTTATTAACACACACACAGTAAATGATGAATTTCTCTGTTTACCTTCTACAAGGACGTGCTTATTTACGGCTCTTCAGTTCCAGCGGTGGTAAAACAGCTCCTGGTCCTGCACACACACACACACACACACACACAACACAGACATTAGTTTTGACAAAAACACCCAGAGTACAACCTGTCCCTGCTACTCGTCAGCCAACAGTTGCTGCTGCCGCTCATAAACATCTTCGACATGGACAAACAGGAGTCAGAAATCAATTCTCTGCATTCCGATGCTGTTTGAACTGCGTTGTTTGCCTGGAGCTTTACCTTCAGTTTATCCCACTGAGACTCCCATTGTCACCGCTGGACACATCCTTGCATTTCAATCCTTAACTACACCCACTGGTGATAACCAGGGAACAATGGGGCTGTCTCATGTGAGTCAATGGTTTATTTGCAAGACAAAAACTTCCTGGGAGCAGATGCCCTCCTCGCCCCCTGGTGAGCACACTGCACCCATACCTGGTCGGACCCGACTCATTTCCCATGGGTGCCGCTGATCAGCATGCACAAACCCTCTCTAAGTGAGCACTCAACCCAGGAAAAGGGAGAGAGTAAATCTTACTTTTATGGTAAACGTAGAAGTGACAGAGGGGACATATCTCAGCTGCATTTGAATGAAAGCATTAAAGCATAGCCAAATATGAAAGGCAGAGGGTAAGGAAGAGCCGCTGCTTTTCACAGTCAAAGGACGCCATTTGTCCCATACAAACCACGCCGGTCCAACTTCCTAGTCGTAGCATTAATTATGCGCTAAACGCCCTTGTTGAAAACACGATTGCCATGAACTCGTCAGAGGGCTGAACAGTCATTGAAAAGGGACCAAACTACCAGCCTGTTACCGTGATTCATTACACTTCAATTAACATATCATCAGCCGCACCGTACATCAACGGCGAGTGGTGACAAATGACAGATATTTTCAGTTTGAAACTACAAAACATCATTAATTCCCATCACCTGAAAGAGCCCCAGGAGCTAAATGAGTTTACCCAATGCATAACATCCATTTAGATAAATGTTCCATCATTTTAATGATAGAAAATTTGTTCTGCAGAGAAAAGGCAGCGACTGGATCTGATAGCAGCTGCACGCCTTTTCTCCTTGTAATGTAATGCTCATCTTGTAATACCTAAACAGATAATTGTCTCCATTTCAACCAGCACAAAGCTGTAATATTGCCATTTAGAACAGTAGGGGGGCAGAGAGTGTGGGGTGAGGATAAACAAGCACACGCTGCTTCACCCGTCTGGGAAAGCTCAGCCCATCACACACTCCCACACTGAGATTTTAGGGAATAGACCAGCTCCTCGTTGAGATAATTACCCACCTAGGTGGCTTATGTGGATGAGCAGTGAGACACCGAAGCGAAGGATATGAATCAAAACGACTAAAGAAACTAAGGAGCATTTTGCAAGGTTGAAGTTTGAAAAGGATGGTGCAGGATTGAGTTTTGGATTAACCCTTTAAACACCGACGCCATCCACGGGGACACCTCCGCTACTCTGAAGGAGCGTGAACGTCCATGGCTTCCTGAAAGTTGTTGCTGTCATTACGGTAATCCCATTCGTTCTGCAACCGGAAGGCAGCGAGTAACATGCCTGTGAAGTGACACTCTCAGGAAGCGTTTTCTGATCATTACGGTAGCGCTAGCGTTAATGTAGCAGCAGCGATAGCATTGGTGTTTAACCCTGGATTTACACCGGCTGCGTTTCACCTGCGTCGTGGCTCCGGTCCGTCAGTCACGTGACCGACAAGTTCCCGCGGTGAAAACACGTATAATCGTGCGAAACTTCATGTTTGTGTGATAAATCCAGGAAGAAACACAAGTGTCTCCGGGTGGAGAAACAGAGGAGCGTCTGACTTGCTTGTGTCTGACTTTTTTTTCGGTGTTTTGTGCTTTTACCATGGGAAAGTAGCTCGTTAGTAAATAAATACTCTTAATAAATGTACTGTGTTGAAAGTACTGGTGAAATAGTGTGAAATACGATCTGGCGTCAACGTCGAGCGTTTTATTGTGAAAAGTAACCGGATATTTATTTTGTTTCTGTGTTGGACTTCCTGCCCCGCTCGATGGATTTTGTGCCAAATTTATGCGTCTCAGCTCCAGCATCCGTCAGAAATAGAACCTCTGCGTATTTGCGCCGCAGCGCTCCGGACTGACGGAGCTGAGACGCAACGCAGTCGGTGGAAATGGACACATTGATTAGAATGGAAACGTATTTGATCCGGCGCCGTGCCGGATCGGAGACGCAACGCACACGCAGCTGGTGTAAATCCAGGGCAAGGGTTAAACGCCGTAGAAA
>CAAKHB010003213.1:26950-43772 GCA_901007665.1 Aeoliscus strigatus | reverse complement strand
TTCACACTATTTCATCAGTACTTTCAACACAGTACATTTATTAAGAGTATTTATTTACGAACGAGCTACTTTCCCCCCGGTAAAAGCTCAAAACACCGAAAAAAAGTCAAACACAAGCAAGTCCGACTTTCCTCTGTGTCTCCCACCCGGAGACACTTGTGTTTCTTCCTGGATTTACCACACATACATGAAGTTTCGCACGATTATACGTGTTTTCACCGCGCGAACTCGTCGGTCACGTGACTGTCGGACCGGAGCCGCGACGCAGTAGAAACGCATCCGGTGTAAATGGACGGAGCGCGCTGACGGAGCAAAGACGGATCGGAGACGCAACGCAATGCACACGCAGCCGGTGTAAATCCAGGGTGTGACGGAGCTGAGACGCAACGCAGTCGGTGGAAATGGACACATTGATTAGAATGGAAACGTATTTGATCCGGCGCCGTGCCGGATTGGAGACTCAACGCACACGCAGCCGGTGTAAATCCAGGGCAAGGGTTAAACGCCGTAGAAACGCCAGGAGTGAAAATGTTGTATGCTTGTTGTCAGACCAGCCTGTCACGAATATGTTTGGTTGATCTGGGTAACATCCCGTCTGATGGGACAGGAGTGTGACGGCTGTTACACACGGTGGTTGGAGGAGCGGGACTGTTACCAACTTCACAACGTCAACGCTATCATGACACGTTAGTCGTGTAAATGTCTTAATTGACCCGGTGGAACGATTCTCTCTAAACAGTCAGTGAGGACTGACCGTCAGTGGGTCCAAATGGAAATGTAGACCTTTGTAGGTTTTCTTTGTGAATAATACGGTAATGGAATGCTGCGTAACATCTGAGTGTGAACACAAAGTCATTTCAGTCCGTCCACAAACAGATGAAGTGGACTCCTATTTGCTCCCGTCCCAGGTCTGGTGTGAGTGTGTGTCAGTGTGTGTGTGTGTGTGTGTGTGTGCGCGCATGATGAACGCATGAATCTGGCTCATGCCAACAACAGCCGTGCGTTCAGGGTGGACAGCTCTTCAGATCCTCTAATGGAGGCTCTCCTCTCTCTTCACGGGGTGCAGACAAAAAGCCCATGAATATTTACCACTGAATGAAGTTATTCCATTAATTACTCGCAGCAGTTAATACCGGATCTCAAATCACAAAAACGTTGAACGGAGCCTCCTCCTGTCTGTCCAGCACCATCTGAGAATATGTCAAACCCGAAAAAGAACACAATCTGAAACAATTCACAGCCTGTTTGCACTGATTAAACAAAACACAACACTTTTAATACAAATACTGCACGTACTGAACAAGTCATGTGCAGTATTTCCAATATGTTTTTTTACAATCATGTTTTAATCCTTTTTTAATCTCTATTTTAACTTTCTCTCTCTTCTCTTCTCTCTCTCTTTATTAATCTCGATTTAACATTTATTTTTTAGTAGAAGGAGAATTCCATCTGATAAAAACCGTGAACGTTCACTGTCCGACACGTCCAACGGTGGTGTTGGAAACTCCTTCTCATTGGGATCTTTTCAGACAGGCTCTGATTGCGGTGACAGTGGATGTGATTTATCGGACATCTAACTCAAATTATCTGCGTCTCAGCAAGTCTCCATCTGCAGTCCGGTGTTTGAACACAATTCATTCGACGACTCCGCCAAGGGCAGTGGGTCTGTTTGGAGTCGAGAGTAAAAAGGAAAAGGGCGTAGAAGGCTTGTATTCATGTGGAGTCTGTAATATCTGCGTACAGGGTCAGCGGTGTTTGTTTTTAGGGTGTGTGCAGATGTTCCATGACTGTCTGTGTTCTGAAACACAGGAAAACCTAAAAGCATGAGTCACTTCTCGACAAATGCAGCTGCTTACTGTATGATCCCTTCTGCCAAAAGGGCTGACTGCACACTATTTTCTGTCTCTGTTCTCTGCTGCTTTTCTTCAGAACTGATCAAATACAAGTTCTCATCCTCCATAACCCCCACACAGACAGCAAACAGACGGAACTTCAGCCAGCTCTCTCTGTCAAGTGTGGGATTCCTAAAGAACCAGCCTGCACAGAGAAGGCTTCTGCCAGGAAGTCCACGATTGCACCACACATTTGTCAACTCGTGACGCTCGCTCATTGAACGGAAATGGTTGCGCGGGGGCCGTGTGCATCTCATCAGGAGTGTGTGGATCCACCAGGCAGACAGCACATCACTGTGTATGTGAGTGGTCACAGCTGGGTCAGTCAGGGGGGATCGGGTCAGGTCACACTCAGCTGAAAAAGGTCTCACACATGAGATGAGCATTGTTCAGAGCTCCACCCCTTGCATGATGCAACTGGGGGGTTTTAACCGCTCCAATAAGCGGCAGATTCCATTGGAGGAGACGATGGAGGAACTAAGACCCTCACGGTAACGTGGAACCACCAGCACCTCCGAACCTTGAGTTAGTTGGTTCCAACCCGTATGTCATCTGTCGTCTGTGGGGTTGACTCCATCTGTGTCTCTTTAGATGGAGACACCTCCTGAACACACACATCACGACCTGTTAGCTCCTCACTTCTATTTGTTTCCATTCAACCTGTGCTGATGTTACCTTGGACATGTAGCAGCGTCATCCGACTAACAACAAATAGTTCCCTGCAGCACACACGGGAACGTTTTGAAAACGTTCCCGGTCCCATCTGGGTGTGGACATGGTGACATCTCAGTGATTGATCAGGTTCTACTGGAAGAAAAAGGAAAGGGCTGGTTAATGACAGGGACCATCACGGCTCGTGGGGGACTAATGGTTCAATGGACTCGTATCCAATGATATGAACGGCTCCGCTAAGGGAACCAGCTCCACTCCATGTGGTTTCTGTGTAGTTTACTCTTTTGTCCAAGTCAAACAAGTCAACAGTTTCTACCCTGTCTGTCAGGTTAAGACTAAATACACACCACAGGGGTGGCATCATTTGTTTATTTTGTTTTTTTTCATCTACTCTAATCTGCCAAGTTCGGCTGATGTCGTATGAGCACATCTGGAGGTTTGTGCTGATGTGTCCAGGCTTGTTCTTTCCTCATTGTTTGAATACGTCTCTAAAAGGCAAGGTGAATGTATACAGTGGGTCCCTGGTCTTAAAAAAAAGTTACTTTCATGCCCTCAACTATTATTTATAAAAAGAAAATGGTCATAAATGTATTCCTTCTGCCAGATTTTAAAGAAAACAACCTTATAATGAAATAGTCACTCTACATACTGTTCACATACACAACTCAACCCAGTTCCTAGTTCCTGAAGACTCCACAATCAGGTCCTATCCACCATCTGTCAGTCTCTTACCAAACACACCCACAAAAATACCCCACTGGACACACACACACACACACACACACACGACTGCCCACCAACATCCCATAAAGGACTAGAGGGGCGGAGGAAAAGGAGATAACGTACGACGAAATCTTAACAGACTCACCCATGGACAGGCTTTCATCGCGCTCAGGGAACTTTAATGGACGCCCAGCTCCTCCGGGCACTCGGTGCCGCTGAAAGTAACGGGGGTGTACGGTAGTTGAAGTCGTGTGTGGTGGTTAAAGTGTGTTTGCATAAATGTCTATGTGTGTGTGTGAGAGAGAGAGAGAGACACAGAGAGAGAGAGAGAGAGAGCGGAGCAGCTGAAGCTGCAGCGTTGAAAGGGACTGGAGGTATGTGGTCTAAACACAACAAAAGCCGGTGCCTTGCTCTAGATTAAATATGCAGGAAGAGGCCCCTTTGCATAAACACAAACACTCAGCAAATGAAGAACGGGCACGGAGCAGACGCCTGCTGAGAGCCCTACCTGTCCTGGCCTCTTTTAATTAGACCAGAGCAGGCAGAACAAATGAACAGTAGCGCGGTCACACACGGCAGAACAAAAGGCAGGAAAGAGGAAAATACTTCCTCAGTCCTCAAATATGTCCTAATGAGAAAGAAAGAGTGCAAAGAATGCATTTGGACCAATCCGATGGGAGCGGATTCACATCCTGTCACACCCATTTCAAGACAGATCATTTACAGTTTGACCATTTAGGATATGTCCGACAATATCACACGGAATCAACGGAATCACAGCGCACCGCTCCTCGACACACACAGAGGCAGATGAGGGAGAACGTTAGAGGAACTCTGGTGAGCGGCGCCAGAGCGACACGTACTGATGAGTCCAAACGCTTCTTTACAAGTGGACTGACACGGGTGAGGGACACGCAGAGGGGCCGAGGGGGTGAGGGAGCAGAAATGAGACGTCTGGAAAATAAACAAGGTGTAAAGTTTCAAAGACAAGGTGGTCACAGGCGTTCCAGCGTTTGGGCCAATTATCAGTGGAAAATAATAACAACAGATGGATCCAGAGCGGCCAACTTGTGCCAGAGCACATGACGAAATGTGAGAGTGTGGTTTGGGGGGGCCATGTGGGGGGGTACACACACATTCAACACACCAGATGTGAACTTTCACAAGGACAGTTTAATATGCCGCACGTTCATCAGGGGGATGCTGCTGAGGTTCTTATGTTGGCGTGGGATCAATTGAAATCAGTACAAATCACATAACAACTGAATGAGAGTAAAATAAGAACTGAGCTGTACATATACGTCGTTTAACTCTAGCATTGATTTAAAATGAGTCATTTTATTTTTGTTTAATTCTACAATAGTTTGTTTGTTTTCATATCCCGTGCTGTTCTTCCTGTCCTTCTAATGTAAATTGTGTCAACAACGTGTGGTTTTAATGCATCAACACAGTGTTCTTTGTTCCTGACCAACATCTGCTGGAAGCATGTGCATTTTCTAGCGTCTTTTTCCTGTACTGCTGCTGTAGTACTGTGATTTCCCTTCAGGGATTAGTTGAAGTACATCCATCCATCTAAAGCTGCGTGTTCCCCACAGATCCAGTGTTCAGCTGATGTATTTGTCATGAATTAGCACAAAGGAGAAGGGGTCAGTGTGTTGGCTGGAGCGAGCTGTGAGGCCCATGAAGCACAGGGAGACTGGGAAGAAAACTCCTCTAGAGCCTCTAGAGTTGAGATTCCCTCCTTCAGGCAGATGACCTGACGGATCAGAACCTCACTGACTCTGACTTCACTCCCAGATCCCTCACATCAGCTGCAGACTGACAGGGAGCAGAGACAGGGCTGCATCTCTGAAACAAAACTAATTCTCTGTGTGGGAGATGTCTGCTGATAGAAGTAGAAAAGATCTGCCCCTTCTGTTCACCAAAAAAGAAAGGTTTTCATTTCATTAACTCTAGTCTAAAGAGTAATTATCTCCCTATAGGCCTTAATCACCAACTGAAGGATAATAGAACAAAAAGCAGTTTCTACTTCAGTCATTAAAGGCTTTTTTGTTGTTGTTCTCTTTTCTTTATTCCATTCGTTAGATGAGTCCATCAAAGAATGGAAAGGAATTATGTGGGCACAAGCACGTCTCTTTTTTGTTTTTTTTTTGTGCAAAAGTGTCAAACATTTTAGCCATTAAGTCGACGACTTTGCGTTTCTTGGCCTTTTTATGTGTTTTTTCGCCTGTTGAAGGATTAAGGCCACAGCGAGCGGACTAGAAAACTGTGGACAGGAAACAGATCCACACCTGCAGGTGACTCCAAACACATCGGACCGGACCGAAACAACCCTCTTCAACACGGTCCAGAGTCCAAACACAGAAATCCTTTGAGGACTGCACAGTGAGAGGGAACCAAACAATAGGAAACATTCTAGATTTAATTAGTTTATGAGAAATAATTGCCATTAGAAAATCTCGTCAAGTGGGGTTGAGGCATTTTGCTGGGGGAAAAAAAAAGTCATATTTTTTGAATGATGCACTGACAAAAGGGTTTTAAAACAGGAGCTGACGGGCCATCAGCCATTCTAGTGCACTGACACCGAGGTCGAGTTAATTAGACTATTGTCATTTTAATCAGGACAGCTCAGCGGCCACCACTTCCTGAAAGAACACCAAGACTTAAAACGGCCCTGCATCTGTGTGTGTGTGTGTGTGTGTGTGTGTGTGTTGGACCCGAGGTGTCACCCAGCAATGGGTTAGGGAGTATGGTCTTGTTCTCTCACATGCTTAGAACATTAATGAGCTGGAGACACACCAAGGAAACAAAGGAGCCTGGAGGATCACTGGGGGAAACTACTCGCCGCTGCTCTACTCATGTCTCTGTTCATTTGAAAATAATTTAAATATCAAATATTTGAAATAATTTGCTTCTCCCTCGCTATCAGATTTTAAAGAGAGTCTTTTATGTCGACGTTATTATGTTCTTCACGGGCATTAGCATTTAAAACACAATTACTGTCATTATATTTTCAAGGTGCTTACCATTATGCTACAATAATGGTTTATTTTTTCACATTTCCATATTCTATGAATACAATGAAACGATCATGATTTCAAACTGAAGAATAATAGATCAAATCTTTGCTGAGTACCCATCTTCCAGGGTTTAATCATACCTGACAAAAGACTAGATTTAAGCTCCTGACGCCCGGGTCTGATGCGTCAAGTTTGGAGGATCAACTCCACCAGAGTCAAAGTTAGCAGGAGCTGAACAACATTTTGCCGGTCAGTTGGGGGGGGGCATCTGTGGAGACAAAGCCCGGTGACCCTCCCCAGGTGACACCCCGGGCGCTCCGGGGCAGAACAGGCCACTGACAGGAGGCACACATCTCAGAACAAAGTGATGGAAGCTGCTTGAGAGAAGAACCACAGCGTTCCTGCTCCATGGGACGGGATGCGTCTGTTTAGGAGTATATTAATAGTTCTGTAAGTTCATCGTTTTTTACATTAGACATGAATATTTCACGGGGAGTTAATATTAATCTGAACATAAATTATCTTCTCTCAATAATTCAATATATACATGAATAATTCACTGCTAAAGAATGTTCAGCCTAGTTCGGGAAAGAAGTGGAGACACTAAAAGGAAGGAAGACAAATGCTACGTAGCATGTTAGCCACGAGAGGGGAAAAAACACGGAAACAGTTCGAAATTTGAGCCAAGTTACCCTGAGTTCCTTCACAGGGGTTATATTGGAAATAAATCCCTGACCGGCATGTGACAGGTGAAGCCCTGGCTGATGGCCCCTCCCCCAAAAACACACCTTCACACAGCAGGCTTCTTAAAAACACTTTTCCCCATCGTGCTTCTTATGGGGTTTACACAGAAGCATCTGGTTTAAAGGAAATGTGTGCAGAAGCTTTCTTTGCGTTCAGGCCACAGCTTTACTAGCATATATCAGTATTTTACTGGCTCGTCCCTTTTTTTTTTTTTTTTTCTTTAACACTTTTCCCTTTTTGCCTGATTGGAAATCTAATCAATTTCAAAGTGCAGATTAATGACAAGATATTTCATGTAGATGTATGGTCCAGACTGATAAACTATTCATCACACTACTGGACAATGACACAGGCTAAATTTAAACACAAAGTGAAACAATGTCATGTGTGTGTGCGCGCCGCTTTTTTTAGTTGAAATTCCTCATTACAGCTTTCTATTATTATTGTTAGTGAGTCATGAGAGAATCCTAATTTACAGATTCCACTTAATCCTTGTGGGAGCTGATGGCGGCGACAGATTGTCACTCTTTAAGCTCTTCCTCTGTTTGACCTCAGACACATTCTACATGGAATCTGAATAATTATTCAGTATGTGTACTCTACTGTTAGTCTGATAATCCTTTAAAGTTGATCATGTTTTTACTATGCTGCATAACAGGGTTGAACCATCTGAAAGAAAGAAAAGCAGTTTTTACCTTTAATACAAAAACATTTCAAGAAAAGAGGAGACAGAAACACCCCCCAAGGGTTTGTTTGGGGGGGGGGGGGGGGGTGGAGGCAACTAATGCAACGACAACAAAAAGTAAGCCCAAGCTAAAGCAATGCTAATGTATTTAATTTACATGAATGAATGTGATAATAATAATCAGTTGAATTTATGTAAAAACACATTTCCACAGATGTGTGCTTCTGTTGTTTGATTGTCTCCTTCTACTTTGGATCCCTTAGAAGTGGTCACAGTCACCACCTACACATGCCTCCATCCCGTTCTTCTAGCCTCAGTGGACTTTTGGATGTACACATTCTCTGTCAGTGGTCTCCTCCTCGCTGTCATGGTAACTCATGACCAGACAGGAGCAGTGGAACACTGTCAGCGACCGCACCAACCCACTGAATTCAAGGTAAGGGTTCAGAGGGACGCAACTCAGTTGTGTTTGTGTGGTCGAGAGCCTCCATTGTTTCTCCCTCACTATCTGTCATTGTCTCTTCCTGGTACCGACCCGAGCTCAGAGCAGCAAACAGAGGTGTATGCAAATACTAAAAGCCATGATGCATTATAGTGTTTGGTGTTAACATTTGAATATTTAAATGGTGTATGTTTCATCTAGATACTCGCCTTCTGATTTCCATATACTGTACATAATGAACGCAGGCAGTTTGGTGTCGCCACATGATACAGAAGACCTTGTGGGGGCATTTGCATTTTCTGTCATTTTCATGATTACATTGTTGTGAATATAAACTTCTTGTTGCCTAAGATGAATAAATGCTGTGACTGCCGCACGTGGCCCGTGTCACAGTGGCAGTGCTGGGTGTGTGAATCTCCCACATATGTGCCACTTAACCAAATTGACAACGCTGACAAACCATTACCAGGATCACCATGAGCAAAACTACCCACACACTTGAATGGAAAAAGTTAGAACAGAACTTGGTGTGGGTGCAGCTGGCCTCAGGAAAATAGCTCAATTACAGTGATAGCTACAAACACTCCTGTCTCTGTCAGTGGTAAACAGACGTGGGGTGACAGTGATCAGTCAGGCAGCGGCTTCCTTCATTCACCGATTACATCTCACAGCTCACAACCAAACCACACCATCTGATGACGGGGCAGCAGCACGCAGTGAAGGCTTTAGAAAAGAGAAACAGAATAAAGCACCAGGGCCCCCTCCCCACTGTTTTTTTGTTAAATCTGTAAAGTGAATGCAATATGCTTCTGTGAAAAAAGTAAGATGGAAGTTGAAGAGTTTTTGGGTCGTTTGTGGGGTGGGGGCTGACCCCTGGGTCAACCTATGATCTGTGTCCCTGCTTCCCACTGGGACGACTAAGCTGCTGAATCTTCAGCATAGTCAGCGTCAGCAGAACTTTTACGATTGAGAGAGTCTTATTTTAAGTGGAGAAAGGGACAACAGAGCATTCAGAGTGATGTCATATGATGTTATTTGGTCTTTTATGCACAGTGCATTCACACTCACACTGTGTATTGAAGAAGACATCCCCTTTGGCTGTCGTCTCGTCGGGAGCCTACCTGTCACACCGCTGATGTGACGCTCTTTGAGTGCAGTGTGTGTGCGTGTGATCAGAGCTGAAACAAGCAGCCTAGATGACAGAGGGACTCGGAGTGTCAAGGCAGCCAACAAACAGGCCTGTCCTCTTCTAGACAGGAAGCTGGGAGCCGCAGAGGCGCTGCCTCCCCGTCTCATCGTAGCAAGCACGTCTGAGGGTGTGCACAAATCCATGCTGGACGGCTGTTTTGATTTCAGCCCGTGTGACACATCTGTTGCTTGTCATATGGCGTTTGCCTGTCTGCGATCTGAGCACGACCCAGGACGGACGTGCCTCTCATTCCTCAGTCAGCGGCTACAAAAAGCCCCTGCGCTTACAAGCAGGCCAGCGTGTGGACATCTAATGGAGGGTCAGGAGACCTCACAGGGACGACAACCAAACCGAGCGGTCACAAGCCATCTACGCTCACGGCTTGTTGCAAGTGTGTGAATGTGAGTGCTCCAAATTAAAACATCCATCAAACCCTGTGTGAAATCGTCGGTAAAAAGCTAGAATAATTGCAGTGTTGATTGTATATAATAAAGATGGAAAAGGTATGGATCTGTGTTACTTTATCATCGTTTGAAAATCCCTCATCACTGTACCCTGCCAATTGAAAATCAACTATTTCACACTATTGACTATCTGATGAAATGGCCTCAAGCTGTAAATCAAATCTCCATCAAGGCAGCGCACTCCACAGCATACTCTTTATGGGCTTTTAAAGTGCAGAAAGCATTTCGCAAAACTACCAAAACCGAGTATATTCAACGCAAGACTCCCCCCGTCAGCTTAAATACACCAGAGATGACCACAGCTAATTGGAGTCATCCAGTCCATCCGTCTATGAAATACACACGCTACATCAGCAAAAAGCAAACGACATTGTTTCACTCAGTGGACAGAGAGCCCAGCATTAAAGCACCGGAGAGGTATTTATTAGAATATTTATTATACTACAGGAGCTTGGAAGTGCTTCATTTCTATATCCACGTCTTGCCAATCAATATTCAAAAGCACAGTGTAATTACAAATTTAGCATTCAATTGCATGCCAAGTGCCAATGTGCCTATAAATTGTAATAAATATTTAGTATTTTCCCGTACTTACACACGTTTATTTGACGCCATTATTTAAAAGACATTTATTTTAACTTCCAAAACACCGGGAAGGAAGAAAAGCTGAGAAAAATGAATGTTTGTGAACATCAAACCATTTATGTAAATGTAAGCCCTCTGCAGGAGGTGGGGGATTTTTTTTTCTACATCTCATTTACATTGTCAAATGACAAAACACTCATAATTTCCATGTGTTATCAACATGTTTTGCAGAGACACACACACCTGAAAAGGAGCAGCGTATGTGGTTTCAGTGTCACAACACTGTGTCAGACAAACACTGAAACGAGGCTGGATGAGAGCACATGACCGACATTTGGACCGGCCTCGGCACACCGCAACGCATCATCACGCAGAGCGAGCACAGTAGCGCGTAGCAGCGCAGCACCTCCAAAATGGAATCATTTACTTAAGGCCTGCATCCAAAGATCAGTCTGGACTTCATTAGTCCTATGGGACTGGGTGGGAACAACATGGTGGTTTGTAACGCTGAATGCAGCCCCTCCTCCGTTCTGAACCCCCCGCCACCGAGAGTTTGACATGGCCGGTACTTACAGTACTTATACTTATACGTTTCAGAAAAACAAACAGCTGTACAACACCGGTATTTCACTGGTTATCACGTTAACATGAATGTAGTACCTGTCAGGTTTTGTTCAAACCTTTGTCATTTGTAAATACTACGTCAGGGTTTAAATAATAATTCTACGATTTCATTTTAATAATTTAAAAATAATGATTTCAAAATTATAATTTATTAATTACAACAAATTTTTAAAAATGCTTGTTTTGACTGTAGTCATGACTGCTCAAACCACTGTAAAAATACAAAATGTCATATTTAATTCTGTTATAATTAAACTAAAAAAAATTATAATTAAAACTAAAAAAACTAGAGCTCAAACTGAAATGGTACTTGAAACCAGATCAGTATAGTTCCAACCTGTATCCCTCCCAGGTCATCGGGGAGCATCAGACAAGCAGCAGGTTGAAGGTGAAGTCTTTCCTGCGTGAAGGTCAGCCACGGTTTGTGTTTACACTACACTGCAGAGCTTTGAAATTGTTTTGCAGCGTGGAGTCTGCCCAGGGTCATAGTTTGTTTTTGACGTGTTTACACACCACACAAGGCGTAATGACTGCTTGGTAGTCACAAGATGCACAAAGGAGCCGACATAGCGAGATACACCCACACACACATATATCTATATGTATATTTTCCTTATCATCCACAGTCATGTCCCATAGCACCATGGAACCACTGCGGCGCGTGTTTTGCTGTCTACTGGCATAGAGGAGAAGTACTCACTTTGATCTCTGGCTCCACAGGATGTCACCACTGGAGTCTTCTGATTGGTCTGGACGGCAACACAGTGGAGGAGAGACAAGATAGCAACAACATGAATGAGATGAGGCCACAGACGGTCTTCATGAATACTAGTAGGACATCGTTTAGCCTCCACATTTAGCATCTCCAACTCCCTTGATGAAACAAATAATGACACTCTCCAAAAACTGTAAGCGAGGCCAAATTAATTTGAGCGGAGCTCTAATTGCATGCAGACACTGGAGCTCTCTAACCTTAGATCAAGCTCTCATTAATTACCGGTTTCCGAGGCCTGAACGTCTCCGGTGTAAATAAAAAGTGTGTAGGTTTGACAGCGCACCGTAAACGCACTCATCACACACGAATCAATTTCCACCACAGTGGATTGAAACGACAGCGAGCGTCCCTAAAGAGCTCGTCGGGGTATTAACACGCCACCTCGGAGCCGTCAGCCATAAGCCTCTGTCAGTGAGCCGGGCCGGCCATGCCCCCTGCCTGCTCCTCCTTCCACCGGCTTTCAAGCACATGCGGAAAGAACGACAAAATGTGTTTCCTGAAAGGGGGGAGAGGTGGAAATGGCCCATCCTGCCTCTAGAAGCAGCGCTCCCCCCCACAATAGCGCTGCTGCCACTTGACTTTCTGCAAAGGCAGCAAAAGTTCCCCGAGAGAGGAGCTCCTGCCAACTCAAACAGGGCCGACTCTCCTCCGTGTGGCCGCCGGCCGCCCATGCGGGTCTGTGATGTGTTTCCTGAGGGCTCGCTGCAGCTGGAGCACTTTGAATAAAGGTAACAATGTCACAGCTACTGTAAACTCGCTGGGCTGCTCCTGTCAGCAGGACGTTCCCAATCAAAGCAGAAACAGCCCCATCCAAAGCACAACACATTGTTGGGTTTTTTTGTTTTCCTCCAGCCCGGGTCCAGGCTTCCCATGAAACACAAAGAGCACACAGGCGAGAGGGCAACCACTGTTCCCGGATCTTGCCAAACAAAATGCCAAGAGACCGGGAATGACATTCAGCTCCTCGGGTTTAAAAATACGAGCAATCTGAAAATGATTAGAGTCTTATTTTATTGTTGAGCGCCTGACACAGGAGAGGAAACCAGAACAATCAAGCCTACTGACTTCTTTTCTGCTGAATTTAGAAACACTAATTAGTTTTGCTCTCGTAAAGCCAACCTGAAAACGACCAATTAGAAAGTGAAAATGAGACGTGCAGAGGAAACAAGAGCTTGTCATTTCCACCGTTTGAGTCCCACATGCACAGCGATACCAGGATGACTTTCACACACACACACACACACACACACACACTCTCTGAAGATCACTGGCAGCCGGCCTGCTGAACTGGATGCCGCAGTCAATGGTGCTTCACATGGTGCTTGGCTGTGGCCAAGAGGGAAGGAAGCTATGGGCGATCTGAGGACGACACCAGGCTGAAGACTCACCGAATACGGCCGCTGGATTCCACCTCATCTCCAAGTACGTCTGCACCAGACTATGAAAATGGATTGAAACTAGTAGAGTCGTATGAGCAGCTGTTGGTGAGAGTTACTGACGAGGGAGAGGACGAGAGGAGGTCATGGGACCGTTCGGTGAGAACATCAGGACAGGAACGGAGGAAATGGCTCAGCTGGGACTACGTTCACATATGTATGTTAGGTTCTAACTGGAGTGTGTGTGCATGGATATGTAGAAACCCTTCCACCTGAGGAAATAAAAAAAAAAAAATTATATATTATTATTATCATCATTATTCTTTTTTAAATTAATAATAATAATGATGATGATGATGATGCCTGCATGCACAGTCTCACAGTAACAACAGGGGTTTGTGTACTTACACCTCTCAAACATGCCATCGATTAGTGGTGTAAGTTGATGCTGAACCAGTAATTACAAAAAGCATGTCAAACCCCAGCACACGCAGGCGAGTGTTTCATCACTGTCGGACTGAAGACGGATGAGCTGTCAGTGCGTTCCCATGCCCGGACTCCAAGTTGGGAGCTAAAAAAGGCCGGAGCTTTGCCTTCCAGTCCTGCTCCTCAGACTGGAGGTAATTCTCAGATGCCAGGTCGCTGCCAACGTCCTTGCAGCCAATGGAAGAGAGGCCAGTAAGTTCACATTAACTGCAGAGTGTAACTGCGCTGAACATCTGCTCATGAATGAGAGCGCTGCCCACTAACTCAGCGAGTCGAGGCCCACTGATGAAAAATTCAACATTCTCCTCGCTGGCACGCTTGTTTTGCACTATTCTCCAGAGCCCACAGAATTATATTAAGAGAATTTCAGCACGGCCTGGTGTATCTGAGAGAACAGCTGGCGCTGGAAAGGGATCTGCTGCTCGGCCAGAGCTCGGGGACTCCACACAGGATGTGCCTTGTCCTGCGCCAGTTGCCCTTGAAAGATGAAATACCAGCGCTGCCCACCCCGGTAATAATAAGACAAAGAGGCTGCACTCAGCGTGGTGCGCAGTACAGACACGGATGGATAAAGAGCTCCCGACTCACTAGGAAGAATCCACGGAGCAGGACGGTGTCCTCACTGTGATAATGTGCTTCGATGATCCCCACAGGACAAAAACTGACCACGCACACACGTTCATCGATAAGAGCAGCAATGTCAGCTGAGGCTGGCAGAGACACACATCTGAAAACGATGACGCGCCATAATCAAGGTTTACCAAACTCAGTAATTTCACTTGTGTTTCTGTGAACTACCAACTCATTCTTGGCACCAGAACACAGCTCAGGATCCAAGTTCCACTGAAGTATGACTGCAACAGAATGACTCCGGCTTAGGAGTCAGCAGATTTTAAATCAATCTGGATGTCATGTTTATCTATACAGGTATTTATGTCTTCTGTCTCCTCAATAATGTTGCTTGACCGGAGATCTTACATGCTCGTACCATAACTGCTAGTACATACAAGTATACAAGTACTTTATGTATGTTTTTTTGACTGGCTGCACTGCAGTCAACATGTTCACACACATTTTATTTACACATTCCACTCATCTCACTCTCTTTACACCCTTCACTCTCTGGAACTTTCCGTCCATCACCATCAATGTGAACACATTTAACATCACATCTGCAGAGATTTACCAATTGAGACATACAAACAATCCACACACCCACAAACAGTGGTATGACAGATAAAACACATGCTCTCGTCTGAGGACTGAAGATTTTCACCAAAATTATAGTAAGATTCAAGTTAAATTAGAATAGTAATATCAGGCTGGCAAATAATTTCATAAGACTGCCAGTGGAAACGTGGAGAGAGGCTCATTTGGCTGATAACAAATGACAGCACTTTGTCTTCCTGACAGGAGCCCTCCTTCGCAAATGTCCAATTTCATAGGAAATCACATATTATCACACTGACAAACAATTACAACCATGTCATTAGCAGCAACCCTGGGCCTAAAACAATTAACACAGCACACGGCCGCCATCAAACACAGGATGTGGAGGGGAGGACGCTGATGAATTCATCTAGACAATAACAACCTGATGCTTCTACACATACAGACACACCCACACAGGTCTCTGAGGGGAAAACACAGTGACAGAGCAGCTCTGCTCCTATATTATAAGTCAACACTTTAAAAAGTTTCTATGGAAGTGACTTAATCAGATACGGAGCATTAGTATCTTTTTTAATACATCACCCACTGTCAGCTGGCAAATGAAAAAGCTGGCCCCTGTAAATATGACTGCTTACTTCCAACACAAACATTGTTGACACCTAATGTAATTTCAGCGGGACATCCAGCTGAAAGAACACGGGGGTAATATAATGCTCTTAATGAGAATTCCTTCTAGCTGGAGACCTCGGTGAGATAGCCATAATGCACGGCTTCTCCTTTTAATAAAATAATTGTTACAGTTATTAAAGATGAATCTCATCATAGTCGAGATGACAAAATAATTCATTACCAAAAGCAAGGCTTTAAATAGCAGCCAATGATGAATCCCAACCCCCATGTCTTGAAAACACTCTTCCAGATAGATGGGCTCCTCCTTCCACACAGATATGAAGACGGTAAAGGTGGACTTGAATCTCAATCAACGAGTTCGCAACAGAAAACCCTCAGAAATGCAGCATAAAGTGACTTTGTATCAATGTGTTCATCCTTCATTTCACTTTGTCTTTCCGGTGCTCGCAGTGTTTCTTCTCATAGCATCTTCACATACGGAAAAACATAAAAGGAGAGCCCATTTGTGCAAACCTCCCCCAGAGGTTCCTGCTCACGGTTCTGCTCCACGTTTATTTATGTATTCAGAAGAGATCATTTACAGTTATGGCATGGAAAGTTCCCAGCATGCCTTTTAACCTGTCGGGTTTTTTTTCACTCTCTCCGCAGCAGGATGTCCAAAGGAAATGCTTTATTAAGATCCTGCCGACATGAAGAGCTGTGACTTACTGGTGCATTACTGTCTAAAAGGCAAAGTTATTTGGAGCAATAAAAGCTAACATATTGTTGGAGTGGAATTACACAGAACTTATCTCGGCCTTAACAACATCACCACAAGTCTTGATGTTGTTGAGATCGATAAAGCCCATTAAAGGACGTTGAGCACAGATTAGGCCAAATACTGCTCCTTAGGTTCTGAGGGAGCAGAGGTCTTTCCTTGCCAAATAAAGAGACCAAGACAAGACAAACACTCAACATGTAAATGTGGTGTTTGTTCTAGTGCCCACTGAAGATAAATCATTGATAAAGCACATTGAAAACAGGTGATCAGGGACATTCCAAAGCTGGTGAAAAGGGGCCAATCTCACTGCGAGGTGCTGGGGGAGTCTGGGGCCGTAGCCACAAAAGGTCACCTTCACATTTACAACTGGAGGTCCAGGTCAGATGACCTGAGATACACCTGACCTGACCTGAGATACGCCTGTAAAACACCTGACCTGAGAAACATATGACCTGACCTGAGAAACAGCTGAAAAACACCTGAGATACACCTGACCTGACCTGTGATACACCTGACCTGATCTGAGAAACAGCTGAAAAACACCTGACCTGAGGTATACCTGACCTTACCTGAGATACACCG